>CAJNIZ010009247.1:0-42174 GCA_905231905.1 Symbiodinium pilosum
TCGGGGTTATTGGGATAATGGAAAATAAAATGGAAACTACTTTACTATAATAGGAAGGAGGGGACTGCGGGTTTAGGGTTTAGGATTTAGAGTTTAGGATTTAGGGTCTAGGATTTAGGCTGCAGGGTTTAGAGTTTAGGATTTAGGGTCTACAGTAGGATTTAGGGTTTAGGATTAAGAGTTTAGGGTTTAGGGAACTCAATTTAACATCACGAGTCTGGGTTCAAAAAAGGGAACTCAATTCAAGTTGCTTTAATACGAGTCCGGTAGGTAATGGGGCCTATTATAGTAACCTCATTCACCTTCCGTAAAAGCAGCCCAGGAGCTGGTTGAAGAACGACTGTGTCCAGGTTGGCATTTCAGCAGTGGCTCTTTCAGGGACGGGCACATGAACCAGGGAATTCCGAAAATATTGTCTTCCAGCGCATGTGGAAGGAAAGCTCTGCGGAAGTACCTCTTGCCAGAAGGCTCGCAGAAGCATATGTTTTCAGAAAACCTTAATCTGAGCTGTAGTCCTTGAGGCCTTCTCTCTCCCTCTCTCTCTAAATCCAGGTGAAACAGCTGAAAAAGGTTTGCGGAAGGGAATCATAAAAGGTGGAAGGAGCAAAGACTACAAACGCCACTTGCGGAAGCTAGCGGAAAGTCTTCCAGGAAGCTGATTGTTAGTTATTGTAATAGAACCATATAAGAATAACCCTCTCCCCTAACGTTAATAGACCCCCCCCAACCTCCTCAATATCAGATATTCCCCAGACAGTATACTTTACCACAGTGGGAATGTTCAGAATTAGGGGGGTGGGGGGGGGGGAGAGTAGGAAGAGGGGATTAGAAACCATGGCTCGCTTGGGTGTTCAACCTGGGGCACGTAAAAATCCTGCATACTCACATTTCACGAGGGTTTAGGGTGTCGGGTCCCTTTAGGTCAGTCCCCCCTAGAGTGATAGCCCTCAAATATGGAGCTAATAGGTCCTTAGTATAGCTACAACAGTCCCTTGTGGTACCCATTACGGGGTGGGGGATTGACCCGAAGCATGATCTGGAACATGGGTCTCCCAAAAAGGATTCATAATTATAATGTTATGTAGCCGCAATTTCTGAGACTTGATCAAGGATTTTCTTTCTTTTCTGGTTGGCACAGGGCATTCAAGTTAACGTCCTTCTTGCCCTTGGCTAACGTTTTGAGTGCGTCATTTGACAGATGCCAGTTCTAATCAACCAAGGTATCCAGCAAATGAGTTTCAGCAATTGCCATTCTGGGGACTTTGGCTGGAGTGAACCCAGCGACTGCGAACTGCTTCAAATTGTGGCGGGTGCTGCCCGTGGAGCCCCGGTTCGATGCCGCCACATGTAGTGACGCGCCAGAGCTCGGTGGTCACAGTGTCACTCAAAGACCCTTGTCCAGCCTTCGCAAGTCTGCAGGACACAAGTTGCGAAGAACATGCGTGCTCTGGAAACATCTCGAGCCAAGATTTCGCAAGTGTTTTAGATCTCGCAAGTTCAAGTGTGATACAGGAGCAGTCATGGTATCAGCTCGCAAGCTTATTTCTGCTGGAGCCTTGTTTGCTGCCCCTGTATGTCTTGAAACGCCTGTGGTGTCAGGTTTCCCTGGCTGGCCCTCCTGGCTGCCGCCCTGGAAGGAAAAGTAAGTTCAAGGGACAACGGACTACACTATTGGGGATATTACGGGGATGATATAGAGATCATACAGGGAGCATTTCGGGCTGAGGGAAATATGCTCCAAATTTTGGAGAATCAAAAGCAAAAAAGGCTGGATATTAAGCAAGGTGCCCCAAGACAACTGGGGTACTCGGCTTAAGCCTGGAAACTCGACAATAAAGACAGTCAACCACACAACAGACAGTGCAACATTATCACCACCACAAAAGTTTCGTGACAGCTTTGAATGTGTTCTCTACAATTAGCAGCTGGCAAAGATGTCGTAATGTTTTTGCATAGTACACTTGCTCTGCTCCCATTGCTGCTGCTTTTGCTGCTGCCCGCTCCCTCTCCGCTTCCTCAGCAACACCGCCTCCAGGACCACCAAACCCACCAGCCACCAGCACTCCAGGACACACGTAACCATTAGACAGCATCTGCTACTTGACACCGCCTAACATGCAAGTGAAAAACGCGTCGTTGTGACATCCTGGACCATTAGCCTGAAGCTCAATGGGCCATCGCTTCAGTGCTCAGGTGGTGCAGCTTCTGGTCTTGGCCACCTACGCGCAAGCGTTCGGGTGCAGCAGGGCCGAGGGGACTTCGATCTTCCAAAAATTGTGGCTCTATGTCCTGGGCAGTACTTAGATCGCACTGGGCGCAGCCACTCCTAAAGTACTGGTAGGTGGAGGTAGAGCAAGTTGTGTGCCTTAGCTACCTTCATCTGATCTCTCTCTCTCTCCCTCCCATGAACAAGGCAAGTGGGGGCCTCCATCTATTCCAGAACGACAGCCTAGCATGCTTTGCAATTGCACATGTGCAGATCATTCACCTCGTTGCTTTCTGCGCTTGTCGAACAGGCTGTGCTAGCCACATGTTTGTCACAAGCCTGCCTGCTGAGCCGCGGCCTTTTTTTAAAGCCAAGCGGCTCCTCAAGAAGCAGAGTGCTCCCCAGACCTCTTCAAATCCATGTCGTTGGAGCTCAAGAATCTCGGCGAGAATCTTTCCGGGAGTTGAGCTAACATTGAACGGTAGTAATTAGTTTTGGCGATGAAGGAGACCAACCGACAGTAGCCGGTCCTAGTTGCACCTTACCGGTTTTCCCCGGGCAATAAACTTCACATTTCCAGATAACATCAAGGCAAGGGATGATGTCATGCTAACTAAAACGTTGTTTCATGCGGTGGGGGCAGTACGGGTGAGGAAACGCAAATACTCAAATGATCGTAGTGCAAAACCCATGTTCATAAATTTAGAAGCTCGGGGATGTGAATCAAACATGCTGCTCGCGAAAGAATCGCGAAAGGGTTCACACAAGGTTCGTGGCAAGTCAGAACAACTTCTCTTATAGGGTTAAGAGAGCGTTTCTGGCCAATTTGAATCAATTCATCTTGCGAAAGCGCGCGAAAGGTCTGCAAAAGGGGCGGCGAAAGGATTGTTGTTAGGAGAAGAAATATAGGACAACCCCAAGATGAGTTCCTTTCAATAGGCACATAGTAGGGTCAGCGAGAAGAACTGAGGTTTGACTTGTCATTTTTTTTGTTCTGCTGCCCGCAGCACACTCTGCTGAGAGGGGTATGAGCCTGAATACAGCCCAAAATGCAAGCACCCTCCCTCCCCCAATTGACCTGTTGTTTACTTGTTCTATGGTAGGCCACCCTAAACCTGAGATGCAACTCAAGGCAGAAGCCATTCTGCCATTTCCTATTCTATTGCAAGGTGCAAACCTCAAGCCTCACACATTCCTCAGCCCTTGGTTAGCTGCAAGCCCGTCCATACAAGCCTGCGCCCCTAAGTGCCCTGACCTAGGAATGGATTCCTTTAACGACCAGGCAGCCCTTGAACCCATATGAGCTACTGTTAATATTAGCCTTATCAAGGGACCCTTGACAGTGGACATAGGGGTCCCTCTTGTAGTTTGGTATAGTCCCTGATATAGTCCTAATTAGGAACCCATGTCCATTAAACTATGTAGGAAATATTGACTGTAGCTCATATCTGCCTTGCGCCTCGTACAGTGGCTTGACTTCATCTCCTTTTTGTGAACTTCTCATGCCTCCTCTAAGGGCGGCGCCGCCAACTAGGCAGGTCACGAAGTCGCTGCTTGTCTCAAAGGCGATCATGCTCCTTTTTGTCTACCTGCCGTTGTACCGGTGCTTCTTCAGCAAATATAGCTAGCCTAACAAGAAGAATTACGATGCACATCATGGCCATGTGGTTACTGGAACGTGAGCACGGCCTAGCATTTGTGCTTTGGAGAAGCAAGGGCCATGATGCGCATGCGTGTGGTGTCTCCGAGCTGATCGCTTTTTTCCCGAGATCAGGGTGACCGTTTGGGAGACAGTCTTTTATCAAAGGGCGAGATGTTCACTGTCTATGAGGGTAGCCCGCCGCTGACATCCCCTACAAAACTCACCCTCACCTTGTCGCTGAGGAGTGTCTCTGTTCAAAGCTTCTCTCGAGATGAGTCGACTGCTCTGATGACAACTGTAGCCTCTTGGAGTCAAACAGGCATCATATAACGTCGTCCTGTTCTGAGGGGTATACGCGTACAGCGAAAGGGCGTGCCGGGCATTAGAAGCCAAAAGTGGCCCGAAGTCAGATGCATTGCAGCTGGTTAAACCTGAGGCTTCCCCAGGCAGCCAGACCCAGTCCGACGACAATTCGGGTCTCTTGGATGCATCGACATGCTTTCGAGAGACAAGTGGCCCACAAGTTAACATGTCAAGTATCATATTTCGTCTATAACACGTATGTGGAGAGCTGTTTTGAGGAGGTGCAGAGGATAGCCGCGCAGCTTTGCAAGTGATGCAGTTGCCCCGTGCAGGTAGCACTCCAGTTCAAGTGCACCCTCAAGAACAAGCTTCGATGCTGCCTGGCTGCCTGCGTACCGCTGAGCAGACTTTTTGTTTTAGAGGTGACGCATCACTTCTGCCATGTGCACCCCAAGTGGTGGCAACACCTGTCCATACGACCTTGTCGTCCTCCAACCATCCCAGACTGGATATGGTGAGGGCGTATCTTTGTCACGGTCTTGTATATGGCAAAGCACTCCTCGGATCAGTTTGGACTCTGAACAGAATTATATATGTAATTGTAATCGTACTAATGATGACAATTATAGTAATAACAGAAGTAGTGAATAGTAACAGTAAAGTATTTTCTTACTAATAGCAATAGTAATAGTACTAGTAATAATAGTAGTAATTGCAATACTTGTAAGAGTTTGCAACCATCCCCAAGTCGCTCGTTTGCTACTGGTAGCTTCCACGCTGCATCAGCTGGGCACCGATCAGCCGAGGCAATTCGAAGTGCATACGCAGGCCGCGGGTTGAGGATAACACCGGATTAGGGTTTAGGGATTAGGGTTTAAGGTTTAGGGTTCAAGGTTTAGGGATTAGGGTTTGGGGATAATACCTCTTATCATGAACAATCAAATAAACATGAAAAACAAGAGGTATGTATGTAGGGGTTGAAAGGGATAGATCTGAGCTACAGGCATTATTGACTTTTGAAGGGACCCTTAAGAGTGGACATAGGGGTCCCTCTTCCAGTTTAGTACAGTCCCTAATATAACCCCTTATAAGGAGCCCACCCACACAATGGGCCGGGCTTTCGGAGGTCTAGGTACTCTAGAATTCTAGGGAGTGAAAGTGGAAGTTCCCTGAAAATGCATTGTTCATGCCTTTCAATTTTATGTATAGGCTTAATAACCAGCTGAAATTAGGAAGCCTACCTGGGTTCCATCTAACTGAGCGAAAACGCTTAGGGCTTGGCTGGAATGAGGCCCAAGGTTTGGCAATGTACTTCGTATCTTGCTTCGGTCAGTCAATGACCTGGAGTTTGCAGGATTCTTTTGGAAACCTTATGATGTGGGCATTTCTCAGGATGGCCCGCCTTGTACACCCCTGAAGATATTATATCCGCTGTATAAGGATACCCATAAAGCAATCCCCAATTACACGTGTGGGAACCCTTAGAAGCAAGATGCGAAAAGTCTGGCCGTACGTATATAGGCTGTAGGGTACTGTTTCCACGATGGCCGCGTAAGCTCTTATTGAACAGGTTCCTCGAGCTGAAATCTAAACTGCTTCAGATGCTCGAGCAATTTTTGCCACAGGGCCCTGGGTTCAAATGAGCGCATTTGCCTTGGAAAAGCTCATGGGCTCGAGTAGCTGGTAGCTTGCTGCAGGGACATAGTGACATAGTGTACGTGTCTGCAGGTGATCTGTGGTCCTGAGTGCCGGCACAAATGCCATACTTCGAACCTGAGCATGTACGGTCCGTGCAAGGAAAGCGACCTCTCCTTAGAAGCAAGGTCTGTGTGAGACTTGTTGAACTTCAAAAATGTCTATACAAGCCTCCTTCAACACGTAGTCTCTGTACAAATCCTGCGGAACCATCACGTCCCCGCAGCATGCCTGATGTGAGAGTCTCCAACAATTTGAGTAGGAACTGTGCCAGGCCGATGGAGACAAGGATGCGTCTCCCTGTCAGGGCCTTAGAGACACTTTGAGGTTCATGCATGTTTTTGCGTGGGGTTGCAGATACTTTTCAAGCATTTGTTCGAAATTGGGCTTGTTAAGGCTCGTGCATTAAGTTCCGAAATTTAGTTCGGTCCTGCTTTTTAGCCGGTCCTGCTTTTAGCCCGGGCCATTGGATACAGGAATCATAGGTTCTGGGCTGGTCGAAATAAGGGTCAGTTGCGGAGGCCAGAAGATCTGAGAATGTGTAAGTGCTGCTGGACCTTGATTAAGCCCTAAGCTTCTTAGTAGAAGGGTCGCAGGATCTAAGCTCTTTGAGCTCCAGTGACGGCTTCGGAAGTTTGATGACAAGCTAGAACTGGGGTTATAGATAGAACTCAGGATTGCTACGCCCCCGTCCCTTCCTACAACGTGCCTGAATGTTTTCAAAAAAGCCCACCTGCATCGCTGATCCACACAAGTCTCTACACTCTGACGGTAGTCACAACCAGAGAGTCCCCTTTGATAGGACTTCTAGAAAATAGCCAAGATGTTGGCAACCCCCTCGTGGCACTGAGGCCGAAGCAATGAAAGTCAAAGTTTCAAGGCGAAACCACCTCCAGGCGACGAGAGAAAAATTGTTTATGGATGCAGTTGTTGTAGGGAGGAGGGCATGCCGAAGACATGTGGAGAATATCTCGCTTGAGATCAGAATTTTCGGTGAAGCTATAGATGGCTTTCCAAGCAATGGTATTGAGACCATTTGAGCGCCCTCGTTCAGTCAAGCAAGCGATTTCACTGTCGCTCTTTCGGGCAGCCGAAAATGGAGCCAGAAATTGAACAAGTTGCATCCATTTGCCCTAAGAATGGGCCTTGAAGCTGGGACTTCCTGCTAGTTGCTCATGAGAGATGGGGGCTTCTGAACAATTATGGGGCCCTCAATATGGAATACAGATCCCAGTAACTGTAGTCTCGTGATTTTCTTTTTATTACACGTCTAAATGGACTTTACTCCAAACGCTAAACCTATAATCCTTATTATGGAAGCTCCAATGAGGGATGCCAAATATTTGGAAACCTCGAACCTCTAACTATAAATTCCAAAATACTTTCAGTTTCCGGTTCATTTTCCTTCTAAGCCCCAAAATACTCCCAGTTCTCATTTGATTTTCCAATTATGGGGTTAATATCCCCATAAATCCCTAATAGATTTACCCATACCATCCTTCCAAGATCTCTATAAGCCTCCAAATGAGGGCTCCTGCAGACTGCGGACCCTAAATCCTAAACTCTGAGAAAAAACTAAGCCGCATGGGCCAGGTCGTCCCCAGAACAACTGGAGGCGGGGCCGCTTTTTGCTGTATGGCCAGCCTTTGGACCAGGACCGATCCAGGGCATAAGGGCAAATATTCCCAAAAGGGTACCGGTCTATTTTTTCTGGAAGTGATTATTGGATGGGCCCGGCTTCAGATCTAGGAGTTAGGGGATCTGTGGTTTATTGCTTATACATCGGCACAAAAAGGATTCAAGTTCGCCTCAAAGTAGATGCAGTTCAACAGTTGCAAGATTACATGGATGCTCTGTAACCCTAAGCCCTAAACCCCCAAACTTGCTGTGCGATGCGCGTGTCTAAACCCCTAAACCCTAAGCCCCTAAACCCTAAACCCCTCAACCCTCAACCCCTAAAGCCTAAACCCCTATACCCTACACTGTAGTTCTTAGAACTGGGATTGACCCGCGCAGGACGATGTGCTGATCACCGGCGAGCTGCAACAGAAAGGCCGCTTCTTTGGCTGGTATCAGCGGTTTGGCCACTTAGCTGCAAAGCAGACGCTGGAGATTGGGCCCATGGACTTCAAGTTGTTTTCGCTTGGACCATGTGTATGTAACAGAACTCAGAATGC
Organism: Symbiodinium pilosum; assembly: GCA_905231905.1. Lineage (NCBI taxonomy): Eukaryota > Dinophyceae > Suessiales > Symbiodiniaceae > Symbiodinium > Symbiodinium pilosum. Next base: position 8,024 of record CAJNIZ010009247.1, read on the forward strand.
TTGCGGCACCTTGCAGTTGTAGCTAGCATCCCGCATGCTGCATGAGCACATCTCATTTCTCAGTCTGAGCACGGGGACCTCCACAGCATCAGCAACAGCAATACAATAAAGGCTCAAAAGAAGGGACGTCAGATTGGCCTACGGCTCTCTTGCTGAAATGGCCTTGTCGTTGACGTGACACACCTAAGTTTGGTCTACTCGCGGAGTGGTTGTGATACCTGCAAAAGATGGGGCCTGCAACTGGGCTACCTTTCCCCTCAATTCGACAGCACCCCGAGGTGTGCTGAAGGCTGACGAGCTGCAGATCTACAAGGAGCTTGTCACACCTCTCCTTCCGTTTGCATAAACATATGCAAGTTGTGAAGTCATGCAGCATGTGCAGATCCCAAAATGGCTGTGCCTCAATTATTCCTTTCCTGTGAAACCCCCTGGAATAGCGTACGTGCACGTCAGCAAGAACGGGTAGTTTCACAAGCACAGTCAGCTGGACTTAGGTACAGGTGGACCTAGAGATTACAGATGAGGAATCTGTGTTTATCGGACTACCCCGGCATGGCTGTGCAGGATGAAGAGAGCTGGCATCGGATCTCGGAGTCTCCGTTGGAAGTCCTGAAGCTAAGAGAACTGCGGGCCCATTCCTCAGGCAGTCCCCTTCAAGTAGATCGAATCAGTTAGAATCAGGCAGAATGTGGGAGCTTCTGGAGTTGGATCCTATCTGTATACTTATGTATGTGTGTGTGTGTATGTATATGCGCACACATGCTCCTCAAGAAGGACATCCAGAACTCCCTGTAGTCCCCCACCTTCAAGCCTGCCTACAGGATTAGCTTGTGAGATGCGAAGCGCCAGAGGGAACTGCCAAAATCGCAGGAATTAGGGTTCTGGGTTTGGTTCTCATTCCCATATGAGCTACAGTCTAAACTCCTTAAAGGTTATATAAGGGATTATATAGGGGACTACTATAGGGTTTATCAAGGGGGATACTAGGAGTTTAGACTATAGCGTATGACAGTAGCCAGGAATCTCATTGCTGGTGTCAGAACTTTGGGGACTCAAGTGCCCTGTAAGGCTCCAGATTTGTTGGGAACCATTAGGGTTTGAACATGTACTATGTAGGCCATGAAGGCGAGTGTTGTATGCTTTGGCTTCGTCTATGTTTGCATGAAACTCCCAGCGTTGAAGCCTACACTTTCGTTATCATCGTGCAAGAACTCCTACATGGGGGATTGTCAAAATTATGGTCCCTTTTTGGATCCCTATTATAATACGGCACCTAATATTTAGGATACCCAAAATTTGACAACCACACACATGATGTCCTGCATTATTTTCAGCTTTTGCGCTGTTGCCTGAGGCTGTGCAAGACCCAAGCTTCTGTCGCCGCGGGCCAAGCTGTGGAAATCGGAAATTTCCATGAGTTGGGCTGACTCTTCTGCCACTAATGTTGGTAGTATTAATAATAACAGTAGTAATATTCGTAATAATATGGGTATTATTAATGATAGTAATGGTAATATTAGCAATGATATTTGAAATATTGGTAATAGTAGTAGCTACAGGCGAAAAGAAATTGGCACAAATTGGTTGGGGCGCTTGGCAGGGTCGGCTGTGGATAGGCGGGGTGGGCCAGTCTCTAGACCCACGCCACCCGCCTCTAGGCCGGGCTATCCTTTGCCTCCTGGGACAGAAGCGGTTTCTAGGCCCCCCTCTCGTACTGATAGGCCAAGCTATAGGATGACGCTGGTACAGAGCAGCAGTTCCACAAGCTTCAGTGTGAGCATGGCTGAGGCGAGAGGACCTTCACATTCAGGCCCAGCATGTGATTATAAGGACAAGTGTTATTATTCTTACTACCCACGCTAATGAAATACTGTATTACTCAGAAAAAATGGGGTGGTGTCCTTCTTCATTTGAGATCCTTATCACCGGGATCCTGAAATGTTAGGGGCTAAAAGGGAGGAGCCCTGTCAAGAGACACAGCTACATGGGCTGTTGAAGCCTGCGCAGGTCGAAGCTGCAGGTGATTGTTGTTCAACTCTTGGGTGCTCAGGGTGATAGTGCAGGTTAGGCCCCCATACTAATAGCCACCACAAGGAAGGGATTATGGCAATAGAGTGAGGGTCCATATACCTTCCCATTGTGCCACTATTATTGGGTGGGGGCCTAACCCAAGTGATATTACGGGTCAGACTCAGAGCTCGATGTGTCATTGCCCATTATGTTTCGAGACCTGTTGGCCCAGTAGTTATGAGCTTGCTATTGATGCTGCAGCTGCTATGTCCTCTGCATGTTTCTGCCTGCTTGTTGTTGTTGTTGTTGTTGTTGTTCCGGTCGTGTAGCAGTGTACGTGGACAGGCAGCGCGCAGACTGTGACGGTGTGCTGCACATTGATGTACACCTGGATTGTATGCGCAGATTACCATGTCTTGCTGCGGCAAGAACATCATTGCCATTGCTTGATTGTGAATGAGCTCAGGAATCTACGTACGCTGACTCAAGTTGCATGTGACCAAAGCTGTGCATCCAGAAACGGCCGTCGCAAGCCTGGGTTGCTGCTAAGGAACTTAATTTAAGTTACTATATTGGAGAATCCCTATTACTTGCTATGTATACCCATTAAATTAAGTTCCTTAACAGCAACCCAGAAGCTGGGCAGGTGTGTTTGGAACTCCACCGGCCTTCTTCGTGAGACCTTTCGAGCTGGCTCTGGTTCAGGACAGGGACATTTGAAATCTAAGGGGTCAAACCTGCAGGACAGCACTGAATTAAGGTACCATGATATGGGTATATAGTGAATAATGAGGTTTAGGGCTTAAGTTGCCATAATATGGGTATGTAGTAAATAATCGTCAAACCTGCAGACAGTACTCTTATCTCCCGGGTGATGCTTGCGCTCGGGCGGGAAGCCTGGTAACGTAGGTTTGTCTCACAGGCTAGTACTATGCGTCGAGCTTGAAGTGTGCAAGTCTGGTGCCAACAGCCATTCGGCCATTTTGCATGACCAGGACTTTGGGAGGACGTGGCTTCCATGAAACTATGGGTTGCGATGATCAACCGGACGCACCAGCACCTTGGATGCCAGCAACTGTGGTGAAGCCCTGACTCCCTTCAGATATAGTCTCCCTCAAGTGGATAGAATATGGCTTTCGGAATATTATAACAACATCCCCATATACCCCATATTCTATCTACTTAAGGGGGACCATAATGCAATGTAGGGACCAAAGATGGACCTTCGTCCTAACTTTCATCCGGACAAGGGAGCTTGCCTGAAGCTAGCAGGCAACACAGCAGCCTGGTCAAAATCTGGCATTACGCTTACAGACACTGGGTGTCATGTGATCCTAGTATAACTCCCCTAATAACCCCTAGAATACTTCCCTACATAATCCCCTACATAACCCCCTACTTAAACCCTAAACCCGGGGGGGTTATATAATCCCCTATACAAACCCCGTTTGAGGAGTTTAGACCGTAGCCCTAAACCCTAAACCGTGTTGCAATCCGTACGGCGAGGTCCTTGCTGCGCAGCCAGACATCAAAGCCTGGGATGGCGCAACTCTGCTGCATGAAGAATGCTGTAGGGTTTGGGGTTTAGGATTTAGGGTTTAGGGGTTTCTCAAAATCAGGGGTACCTTCAAGGGGGATGTGTAGGGATGTGTGGGGTTTAGGGTTTAGGGTTTCCCAAAGCTAGGGGTACCTTTAAAGGGGCTTATGGGTATATAGGGTTATGGCCGGATTTTATAGTGTTTAGGTGTCCCAAAATTAGGGGTATTTGTGGGGGTCCCAATAATAAGGATTGTAGTATATTGGGGGTCTGTATTGGGGCCCCATGGGGCCCCCACTCGCAGAAACTACCAAATCCTCCTGTGCGAAGTTGTGGGGTAGCAGTACAGAGCAACTTTGATTTCGAGGAAGATTCCGGATGGATAGTCAAAGGAGAGTAGGTCTGAGATGCCTTCATCTACGGTTGGTACTTGCAGGCACATGACTGGGTTGCTGTTAAGGAACTTAAATTAAGTTACCATAATGGGTATATATAGTAAATGATACGGTTTCCCCAATATAGTAACTTAAATTAAGTTCCTTAACAGCAACCCAGATGAGCTGGAGGCCGAAGGTATAGCACACACAGAGACAGACGCGACCAATCAGGGAGTGAGATTTTCTGCAGCGACAGGAGCCCTGAAAGCAGTGCTTGCCGATGGCTGCACGCTTGTGGCCCCCTTGTTTCAAGAGGCTACCTTTTCTACAAGGATTATAGCAAAAGTGCAAATGTAACCCTAGCTAGAGACAACTGGAGGGCACGATGCTGTGTTGTGTGATGCTAGTGGGGCTGGTTGTGCCTCCAGCTGCACCACCTTCATAAGTGGGTGTTGAAATTAACCCAAAGGTTTGTACCCTAGGACCCCCATGGGTTTCTGAGGATTTCAAGAAGGGCTTTGATTGGATATCTATGGCTGATTAACAATTACCGAAGCGAGGCAGCAGCCGTGTGCTTTTGAGAAGGCATTGGCAGAAAGAAATGAGCTACGGACTGGGGGACCTATACGGTCTATTTAAGGGACATATTACAAATTTAGTCCAGGGCTCAAATAGAAAGCCATCCACCTGAAAGTAAACGACGGATGCGCTTAGGCCTTCCTAGAAGCTTGAAAGCATTTGGGGGGTTGTTTTTGGCATCCTAAATTTGGGGCCGTATTGATGGGACAGCATAAACTGACAACCCCCATTTGGAGATAAAGCTCGTGTATGGCATGGCCGTAGGCCCGGGAACATGCCTTTCAATGTCGCGAGCATGACGCGGGGAAGCGATTTAGATACGGCGGACAGCAAAGCCCATAACAACAAACTATCAGATTGTTCTTTATTCCTATTACTACGGTTATTCATATCATTACTACTATTACTGCTATTATTAATTAGTATTATAGTACTCTTATTACTACTATTTTCTATTATTACGACTAATTACTGGTATTATTACTAGTATTCCTACTCTATTAGTAGCATAGCAGACATACTCAGGTCGAATTGCCTAAGCCCTGATACCCTAAACCCTGTTAGCCAGACTGGCCGCTTGTTGCCGTGCCTGCACTGCTGTGCGATGCGCGTGTCTAAACCCTAATACGCTTGACCCTTAACCCTACATGACCCCATTATAGTAGTTTCCATTTTCTTTTCCATTATCCCAATATAAACCCTAAACCCTAAGCCCAGGTCGAATTGCCAGAGCACAATCGACTTACAGATGGGCGGCTGAGGCGATGCTCGTGCACTTAGGCAGGCGACCTAGGGGGGGGGTAGGGTTTAGGGTTTAGGGTTCTAGGTTTTTAGAGTTTTAGGGTTCAGGGTTTGGGGTTTAGGGTTTAGGGTTCCTTAAGGGAGTTATATAGGAATCTAGCGGGTTATATAGGGATATAGGGATAATGGAAAAGATAATGGAAGCTATGATTTAGGGTCCATAGGGGAGAAAAAACACTTGCAAGGGCGTTGTTGACATAGTACAAGTGACAATAGTAATAAGACTGGTAATAATAGAAATAGTAACAATAGTAACAGTCGTAATAACAAGAATAACAGTAGTAGCAGTAATAGTAAATAGTAATGATAGTAATTGCTGTTGACATGAGCCATAATCTAAACTCCTTAAGGGGGGCGATGTAGGGGAGTATCATAGGGGTTATTGAGGAGGATGCTAGGAGTTTAGACTATAGTACACCTGGGGTAATCTGAGCTACGCGGGCCAAGTCCGTCGGTCGGCCGCAAGGTTCGAATTGTTCGGAGATGTTCGGACGCAGTGACAGAAGTTGATAGTCTGGCTTTGCACGCTGGTCACGTAGGTCTCTCTCTCTCTCCCCTCATCTTTTTGAGGAGACCAATATTTCAAACACAAAGGAAGCAGCCGTTCTCAGTCTTGGCATGCTTTTGGGGGGCGAGTACCTCAATCTACTTCTTGCCTGCTTTACAAGGCTGCCTGCAATTCGACTAGTGGCTTTTGACGCCGTAAGTCTCATGAAGCTCAAGACTTTCGAGACCCTTAAGCCCTTAAGGTGCTGCAAGAATTCCTTCATCAGCAGGATCATGTCACTTGGGTGGTTGTCAATATTATGGTCCCTTTTTGGGTGCCCTAAATATTAGGTGCCATATTATAACAGGGATCCAAAAACGGACCCTATTTCTGAGAACCACCCCCTTGTATACATGGTAGTCTCCATTTTCTCTACCATTATCCTTACATAACCCTACTACATTATAGTTGTTTCCATGTTCTTTTCCATTACCCCTACATATTCCCAGCATTGCACGGCTAATCCGGCCTTGCATTCCCTCTTCTGTGAGATGCGTTCTGCTCGAAGCCTTTTGTTGCTGCAGGTGCATGACAGTTCCATGGATGGGCTTCTTCACAAGGTGAAGATTTTTTCCGTGAGTTATCAAAGTAATTGATTTAATTTGGAGGCCTTGTTCTTTTCTCGAAAATAAATATCAGGTATGCTGGATCGCAGCCCTGAAGAAGTGCTAAGCTAAGCTACTGCATGCGCTGGAACATGACCGGGCTAGCGGAATGTCAACACATTTCTTGCTGTTCAGCTGTTGACAGGGCCTCCGTGGAATTCTTAGAAGAGCCCATAATGCCAGAGTCCCTGCTGTGTCCACCACGCACCACAAGCCTTCGACGACAAGTAGTGGGGAGACCTAGTGCATCCTGCTGCAGCAGCAGGCGCAGGTGGAAACGATTCATTTTGCCTAATCACCCTCTGCTACGGAGTGCAGACGCCAACTCTTGCACGCAGATTAAAGATAAATGCTTTTTTGAAGCGGCCTTCGGCCACGCATCCTCGAGTGAGAGGTTCCCTGAATTATGGTCCCTCGGGATTCGATATGCCTTTCAAGAAGCCGACAAAGGGACAGGGCCCCTTCACAATATTTGGTAACTTCCTTAAATAGGGGGACCCCGATATAGACCCCATAATATTAGAATCCTAACTATTGGGGCCCCCAAAATGGTACCCTTAATTTTGGGAAACTAATGTTTCTGCTGGAGGAAGAACGAGTAACTGCCCAGCTATGGCCTGCAGGTGCTACAATCTGCTAATTGCTAAGGGATTATATAAGGGTTTAATATAGGGGTCATATAGGGGTTGTATGGATGATGGAAAAGAAAATGGAAACTACTATTTAGGGTTTAGGGTTTAGGGAAGTTTGCTATAATGGGGTTATATAAGGTTGAGGGTTTATATTGGGATAATGGAAAAGAAAATGGAAACTACTAGAATGGGGTTATATAGGGTTTAGGGTTCAATCAGTTTGATCATGACGGAGTCAAAGCAAGGGACCATACTTTGGAGAATCCTCCCGGTGACCTCAAGCTGGGAGCAGTCCGTGTCACCTTAGCATGCATCTTCCGCTGTTTCTGCGTCTGCCGCATGTTCTCACCAAGGGGCAAGTGACTAGAATCCTTCAAGTGGAAGCAGCGGCCCTGGCAACTATGTAGCGAGAGCAAAGTTTATCTCAGCCCCAAAGATCTCAGCGAGCTGGCGTAACATTTGACATCCCTCGTTACCGGGCTGCTCAAGCATGGATTGGAGACTCAGACTCGAGTGAGCTTCAGAGAACTTAGACCGCTCCTGTTGAGAAGCTGTTTGATGCGTGCGTTCGCTTTTTTGCTCTGCTCACCGGCGGGTCATCTCCTGGTAGCAGCCACGTCACGCCATGCAAGGCATGTTCAGGGCATGCCACATCTGAAAATTGAAGCATTGCCCTGCGAAGGTGAAAGGTGACTCAGTCCCCAGCTAGATTGCAGAAGCTGCCTGTACGGTGATTGTGGCTGCTGCCAGAATGACAGATCGAAATGACAATCGCGATTCATGCTGCCTAGATGCGGCAGGAGCCAGACACTGCTCGCGATGTAAGTTACTAGGGGCTAGGGGCTCCTCTCATAGTTCAAGCCAGAAGGGGGCATTTGCACGTGTGCAGTCGGCCCTTGCCAGATTCACGACAAGAGCTCAAGGACAAGTCCTTGAACGCGTGGCACTGGGGAGCTACCGAGCTCCGCGCAATTTTAACCTCTGGTGGACGCTAGTTGGTGCTGGCTGCTTGTTCTGATTGCTCGTTCGGTTGTTCTGTTTGGCAAAAGGCTGCCACTCCATCAGAATAGCTGTTCGCTGAGTCAGCTGCCTCCAGTCCACCACCCAAGGCATCTGAGCACAAGCTTGAGATGCCCGGACTTCGTAGGACGTGGCAATTTAGCAGTCCAGCGCGGACAGACCCAGGTCTCCGAAACATGAGGGCCCTTCAACTTTGGCGGCTCCTCCCATCAGACACCAGGCGCGCGAACGTGCCAGACGATGGGCTCACAGACAATTTGCAGCATCTTGTTTTCGTAGCGTACAGTCTCGGCAGTTTGCAAGAAACCTGGAGCCGTCTCGAGTGTGTGGGCTAGTAGTTGCTCATGGAGTCCCCCTTTTGGGGTTCAATGCTTTCGAGACGTGGCTCCTGGTAATTACACCACCGGAGGACTCCAGCGATCTGCTTTTTGTGTCGTGAGAACCCCCAAAAGCAGAGCATTCTTTGGCATTCTTCCCCTACTCACTTGTTGGAAGCTCGCCATCATGCTTTTTTTTTGCAAAAGAGGACCCACTGGAAGGCAATCCGAACATCCAGCTTTCTGTTGACACTTATACTTCAGACTCAGGACCTACTGTCGAGACTAGAATTCCCACGAAATCTTAAAAATATCCATGAGACATGAACTCACAGGGTATAAGCTTCTTCGTCTTAGGGTCATACAGGATGTTCGAGCATCCACCCAAAGATGCTTCTTGCAGAGAGTGGAGTCATTCCAACAACCTCAGCACAGGATGAGCTCAATACCCTAAACCCAAAACGCTAAGCCCTAAACCCTATGAGCTCAATAGCGGCCAGTCAGCTCCTGGACTTTTACAGAGTGCCAGCAGCTCTCACACGGGCTTTGCTTCTTCAAGTTAGCCTAAGTACTGCTACATGAGTTACAACTCCACGCAGTTTAGGATTTGGGGTTTAGGGTTAATAAGTTAACTCCTTCAAGGGTATTCTGTAGGGGGGTGTTAAGGGGTTTTATGGGGGAGTTCGCGCTGCATGGCTTATTAAGGGGGATTCTAGGAGTGTAGACTAGAGCTCACATATCCCTATACATGCCTGTACATGCTCTATATATCCCTATGTTTGGAGGGCAGAAGGACAGACAGGACTTCTGGGTCACCCTCTGAGATGGAGAAGTTTCCAAAATTTGCGTTCCCCCTGATAATATGCTCCCAATATATAGTTTCCCGTAAGTAGATAGAACATGGTTTTGGGTATATCATTATAAGATCCCCATATGCCCCATATTCTATCTACTTAAGGGGACTATAGATTTGATGAAGCAACAAGGTTTTTGCAGCGGCGTGTTGCCAGAAATGCATTCTCGGATTTTCAGGCGGCCTCCAAGTCTTTTCCAGGGTTGGAGCTTGTGTGACCAAGCTGCAAATGTCAGGGGCCGCTGTCCCAGCCATTATCGTAACAATCGTAAGTCTAATTTACGTGGACCCCCCACCCCGTAATAGTGCTTATAAGGGATTATGGTAACTATTTAGGGTGTCCTTATTTTCCTATTACACCACTACTACAGAATGGGTTTGCGCCTAATGTCGAGCCATGCCCCGGCTCATGTAGCAGTGTAGCATCATCAACACTTCACAGGGGTTCGGTTTTGAATATGGGGTATATGGGGATCTTATTACAATATACCCAAAACCATATTCTATCTACTTCAGGGGGACCATATATTGGAGGCTTTTTTTATGTCAGTGTGAGGGCCGAGCTACAGCCATAGCAGGCACGCATCGTTCAAAGAGCCGCACGAGGTGTGCAAGCTGCTAAGGACGGCAGCCATTAAGCGTTGCCGGTTCACAGCAGATCCTTGGTCCAACTGTCTCGCATGCAACGCATGCTTCTCCGGCCATACTCCAAATTATTCCACGGGTGCTTGGGTGTGGATTGAGTTCCACCCACCGCGCTCTCGTTGGAGATTATGAAAGCCGGTTGTGACGGTGGAAGAGGTTGTACTTAACTGACCTGACTTGGGAGTGTCTTCCTCGCGAGGACACTTAGCACTTAGATCACTCTGAGATGATGTGCCGTGAATCAAGTCTGAACTTCTTGCTGCTTTCTCTGAGGAGGACGCCAGCCCAAGGTATCGTTGTAAGCGCCTGTTTCGGAATCTGCATGAAGGCCCGCGAACTGTAGACAACATGACAAGGTATGCTGAGGGGGGGTGATCAGGAATCGAGAATTCTGGTTGGTTTTTTGCGGGCGTTCCTGCCGGACGCATGATGCCACGAATCTGTGCCCAAGCAAGCTTGCGCTGTCCTACAGCTTTGCAGGGCTCTTGGCCTGTCTCCCGACCTGCCCACGGAGAGGTGCAGAACCTACATCTTAGTACCAACGAAATTAGCTAAAAGCTGGATGGGCACCTTCAGTCTGTTCACTGCTTGCTGACACACATTCGGAAGTTGCGATATGCTTTGTGGATCAGGTGGCCCCAAATTATGAGGCTGGTGCTTCAGTAGTTTGTGGAGTCTGGCTGCAGAGGGCGAGCGTTCCACGTGACATGTCAAGATTGTCCCGATGTTTTGGAATGCATGTGCAGTGCATAACAGCTAGGACTGCTGACAACTAGATCACCCATTGATTCAACATTTAATTGGTAGTTTCCCTACATAGAGGGACCCCAATATAAACCCCCGAATATTATAACCCTGTTTATGGGGACCCCCAGAAAGGTACCCCTAATTTTGGGAAACCTTAAGTGCTGAACTATATATATATATGTATCCCCCTTTAAAGGTACCGTACCCGTTATTTTGGGAAACCCCCAATTGCATTGCTCAATTGTATGTGCAGAGAAGGAGGCAGCGAAAAAGAGAGTGCACACATGCCCATGAGCGAGCAGTTCAAGGCAGATGCGCCAGTTTAGGGTTTAGGAATTAGGGTTTATCGATTACGGTTTGCCAATGTTCCGCGCACCACCACGCGGGACGTGTTGTGTGGTGTGCGCCCAGGTTCGTGCTCTCTCCCAACCCACCCACCCTCATCTCAACCTTGAGCAGGTTTAGGGCTTTTTCACCCCCAAACCCCCCCTATCAACTATCAAAGGGGGTTTGCTTGGTTTGTCAGCTGCTTGTGTGGTGTAGGTCACGCTTACTGGGAAGGCTCGCTCCTTGCGGGCAAGGCCCCGTACGGGAAAGACCGGGAAGCTTTTCTTGGTCTTCAGCACCAGCAGCTCCCCCCCAAATGATAAGCGCTTTATCGTCCTTTTCTGTGAAGGACCCTCCAAACCTCCCCACACGAGCTCTCCACCAGACCTCTTCACCAGAGTTCCCCACCAGAGCACCAGGGGCTTCATTGTCCTTTTCCGTGAAGGACCAGCAACTCCTCACCAGACCTCGGCACAGGACCAGCAGCACCCCACAGCCTTTTCTGTGAAGGACCAGCAATCCCACCCACCCATGACATCATGTTTTTCTGTGGGCAATCCTCCCCCCAGCTAACCGAAGCTCCTCACCAGGGAATCAGAGGCTTTGTCGTTTTTTCTGTGAATGCGCCCGTGCAGCTCCCCTCCACATCTCCGCAACAGAGCTCGGCACAAGAGCGGCAAGTCCCCACCGGAGCACCCCGCGAGCGTCCGGCTTCGTCGTCCTCTCTTGTGAAGAACCTGCAGTCGCCCCCCACAGCTGCTCAAGATTAGCAATCCCACTGGGAGGGGCTTTGTTGTTCTTTTGTGTGAAGGACCAGCAATCCCCCCACAGTCCCACCACGAACCCAAAACATCCCAAAACCCAAAATCGTAAGGTCAGGCTAAAACATGGGGTCTAGGTAATTGGCATTAAGGCCAGCCTGTCGCTGGCACGGGGGGCTCCCCCTTCCTTACGTGGGCCGCGCTGAATGCGCGCTCCGGCCCCGAGCCCTCGCAAGGTTGCGCCTGCCAGCTCGGGCTCGTCCGCGGGCCTGTCGCCACGCAGTAGCGCTCGCCGCTGCGTAGCGCAGCGCCTGCGGTTCGCTTCCGTTTAGGGTTTAGGAATCGGGGTTTAGTGTTCAGGTTCTAGGGAGTATAGGGTTGGGGGGTAGGGATTAGATTAGGGTTTAGGGTTTAGGGTTGGTTAGCAGAGGCACTGGTTGGATCACAACAGGCGCTTTAGGGCAAATGTGTGCTGTGGCTCTTTGTGCCATTGTTTGGTGGCAGCTCATAGCGCATGACCTTCAAGACGAGCGAAAAGGGTTTGCTTAGGCTGCAGGCCCTGGTAGACGTCATGAAGGGGAAGGCGTCGTAGATGTAGTTCTGCAGTGCTGTGCTCACATCCGGCCCTTGGCCTGCAACAATGTTGCTGCACCGACACTCTGATCGATGTCAACCCATGGTTCCGGACATTCGCATGGCAAACTTCTGCGCAGAAAAACAAACCGTTAGAAGGCACTCTGCGGCACATTGAAGCTGGTAGGGAGCCCAGCGGGGTCGCAGTGCCAACTGTCCTGCGATGGAGCTGATGGCAGTTTGTCCTCTGGGCCTGGAAGCAGGAGATCTCATCCAAGAGCTAGCAGCTAGCAGCTGCAGCATTATTTCGGGGTGAAGAATCAGCAAGTGGAACTTAAGTTTTGCAAGCTTTTTTTCCCCTCAGGGGCTCAGCGGTCCATCCTCGTCAGTATGGTTGGCGCTGTGAAAGCAGTACCGCGAGCTACAAACGATGCGGTGACTTTCCTTCCACAAAATAAGAAGTTCAACAGATTGGCCTTCCAACCGGGAAGTTGCTAAACAGACGTGAAGATGATGAAGAGCACGCAGAGAAGCAGGGTTGTGCGCAAACTTCATTCTCACAAGGAACTCTGCTAGTAGTAGTTCCGTCAAAGCGTGAACCTCCCCTCCAGCCCGGACAATAGGGCCCTTAGAAAAATAGAAATTACAGTCCTTCAGTACAGCCCGTCAAAGCGTCCCACGGTTCTGAGGTCTCTGGGATTGATATAAAAATGGGATGGTCTCGGCCCCCAAACTTACATGGCCCCACGGATGCCAGATTACAGCGGACCTCAAAATAATGGGCAGTAAAGAGATTACCCCTGTTGCCCAAATGATTTGGGCTAAGATTTTTGAAGTGTGGAATAAGGCGTTAAGATAAAACTGGTGGGCTGCATGTTTAGGATTTGGTATCTAGACTTTCGATCTAGAGCTCTGAAGGCTGAGTTGGAACAAAAAAATGAAAGGCATGCCATTTAAGCTCCTGTAAAGCCGCAAAAATTACAGCAACCCAGCATTGTCAGATTAAAGCTGACCTCAAAACAATGGGCTGTAAAGAGGATCCAGAGGCCTGCTGGACTACCCCCGTTGCCCACATGATTAGGGCCAATATTTTTAAGGTGTCGAATAAGGGTCTTGAATAAACTTGGTGGGGAAGGATTTTGAAAGGCATGCCTTGTAATTTTTGAATCAAAGACCCAGAAGCAGACCACATTAAAGCGGACTTCACGTCAGTACCCCCGATCCTGAATACTGGCCCCAAAGCACATTAAAGCGGGCCTCAAGACGAAAGCGGGTCCAACACTAATTGGTTAGGGTTTGTAAAGAGGAGATCAAAGGATCACAGGGGTTGTGGGGGCGTAAAGGGATCTGATAGCACAGCCGTACCTTCACCTTGCGCTGTGTGCATCGCTTGGAGCTCACCTGCTTGTGCAGTGGAACAGGCGTGGCTGTTTCCAAAAAATGAGGGACCCGAAAGGATTGTCCAAAATATGGGGATCATGAGGATCCCAAGAGGAGGACTTCCCACTTTTTGGGAGCTTCCACGCAGGCGGATTTCTCTTCTAAAGACAGCTGATTGCTCGATGCTTCTATGTATGCGCTGGAGCCGTGGCCTGCCCAACCTTTCAGGAAGCCATGCCGCACGTTTAACAAGGCCTGTCGGCCTATTATGACTATATAGTCTCCCTTAAGTAGATAGAATAAGGAATTGGCCAACATCATAACGAGATCCCCCATATACCCCATGTTCTATCTATGTTTCAGAGCTACCTGGTTGCCATTTTTGCGGGCCGGAGCATGCTGGAAGCATTGGACGTGTTGATGTGCCCTAGGCCTCTGTTTGCTTAATTCGCTGGCGCCAGACGAGCACTCACGGTTCAGGCGCCCCCTCGCTGCCGGAGATGTGGGCCTCACTGACCGACAGGGATTTGGAACCAGAAAGAACCCTTAAAACCTTAAACCCTAAACTCCTAAATCCTAAGCCCTGAGACCCGAAGCGCAGTGAGTGTCACCTCGGCAGAGACGCGGCGTCCAGCTTGCAAGCATTGCCGGACGGCTTGCAGGCAACGAAGTTTGTAGATATATGGTGGAAGGGGTTTAGGGCTTAGGGTCTAAACTCCTTAAAGGGTGCTATATGAAGGACTTCTAGGGGACTACTATAGGGTGTATTAAGGGGATACCAGAAGTTATGTGAAGTAGAGCTTACGAGGAGCCGCCACCGTGTAATAGTGAGATAGTAGGACCTTAGCATAAACTTTAGCATCCCTTATAGCCACTTGTACAGGTTGGGGTCCACCTAAAGTAGAGCTCACAGGTAACACCAGGTAACAGTGTTGCAGCAGTTCGGCACAGTGATGCAGTTCCCACTTATGGCGCGCAGCCGGTCGCCTTGTTTTCTACCCCGCGCAAAAAATTGAGCGTGCCCAGTGCTTGCTACAATGTGAGGTTCGGAGGAGCAGTTGCAAGTCTGGCTGAGATCTGAACCGAGCAGTTCCAGATGGCTTTTGCGAATAGCCAGCTACAATTCGTTTCGCGCATGTAGCTTCACGTCAGTCGTGAGCATGGAGGCGCCGCTTGATAACTACTAGGGGGTCTGTGCATGCATGGAGGCGGCATGTAGCTAGTATTCTGAAATCGCACTCTACCCCATGTTGGCCCCCAGTCAGGTATGCAGGCTTCATCATGGACGACACAGTCGGCATTTCCCGGAATCCAAATGCCGGGTGCCTGGCAGGTCAATTTTGCGGTTTCCAGCTTGCATGTGCCATATGCTCATGGACGATAGCCTCATGCTGCCAGGCTTCGTCTGAGCCATAGCAGTCGTAGCACTAGCCTGTGACGTTGTGTCGCTTCGCAAGGTTGTCGGGGAAGTGTTCTCCTTCAATGAGCTGATGCGAAGAGATTTCTGGGGCCTTCCGATGCATGGGCCGAGACCTTGGCAGCTGCTAGTGCAGGCGTCTCGCAGAATGTGCTGCCTATGCATCCGAATGAAGACCTTATAGTCATTGGTTAGGGAAGCCCGCACCCCAACATATACAACATATCACATCCGTTGCCATTATTCTGGAGATCCCCCCGGTTCTTCCTAAATGAAGAGACCCTGAGACCCTCTCACACAGCTCGTTAAAGGGTACGTATCTCACGAAGCGATGCTACATCCTTACATTCCTGAACAACAGTATATATAGTATATTACAGTATATTATGCTATATCATATAGTATATTATAGTATATTACAGTATGCTATACTATATCATATATGTAAGCAAATCAGATTTCAGAATCAGCCTTCCCTGTTTTCATGTTCAGAGCAGCCAAGAACGCGAGTCTCCCCAAACCTTATGCCTATCAAGGTAAGCTTCTGAATCGAATTAAGCAAAATGAAAGCTAGTGAAAATCATTCGTAAATTGAGCAACGACGTCTACTGAAAATCAACTAAAAGCCATGTGAAAGAAGTAGAACCTACAGACAGGGTTTCGGGCCTTTGCCCTCAAGACCCCCAAATGGCCCAAAACAAGTTGTTGAATCTAGGGCGCTATTATGATTGGTGAGCTCGAATCAGTAAGTTTTGGGCGACTGGAGGCGTAAACATTCAGATGCGCTCATGCCACGTGTTTCCGAGCCTTAACTCCTGCAATCCCAACTATATATATATATATATGTAGATTTAGGAGTTTCCGCAAATCAGGGGTACCTTTATAGGGTGCCATGGTGCCATAGTACTTGTAAGGATTATAGTATATTGGGGTCATTATTGGGGTCCATCTATTTTGGGAAATCCACCCAGCACAAGTTGAGGTATTATACGCCTGGATCTCAAGAATATGCCTCAACTTCTAAGGGTCTTAACATACTCTGTGAGCTACACTCCTCCATTTCAGAAGCTTATTAGTAATATTCTTCTTATTACTATTAGTTAGTATTATTATTGTTTTTCCATTATTGCTGTTGTTGCTATTCCTACTACTCTAATGATTATTTTGACTAGTATTGCGGTTATCATAGTTGTGATGGTAATTATTGCAAGTAATTCCTGCAGTCCTTATGCCCTGAGATCCTAAGCCTAAAGCTTAAATCCTTAAACCTTAAATTCCTAACCCTAATCCCCAAGCCCTAAAGCCTTAAACCCTATACCCCTACACCCAGGTCAGGTTGGACAAACAAGTCCTTTCGACCTCTTACGACGCTCACGTTTCGCAAGTGGCCGAGCTTTCCCTCTACTCCCCTGCCCCCAATAATCGAATCCCAGCCCGCCCCTCCCCCAATAGTAACCGCCCTCAAAGAGGAGCCGTTATATGCAAGGGGAGTATTCATTATCAGGGGATGAGGGGTCATTTTCGCGGGAGGGGATTACAAGGCAAACTGCTAGGGTGTAGTGCTACAGCCTCAGCTGCCCCAAGCAGGGGTTCTAAGGGATTCCCAGAATGTGGTGCCCTACCTACATACCTAAATAGTAGTTTCCATTATATTTTCCATTATCCCCATATAAACCCAATGTCACCCCATGTAGCCCCATATAACCCCAGCCCATACATTCCCTATATAACTTGGAAAGGGTTGCCGCTGACTGTTTGCTTCGGGCTTAGCCTGCATCAGATTGCCATCCACGAGGATTTGGGGTTTAGGGTTGCTATCGGGTTAGGGCTTCTGTAGGGATAATGGAAACGAAATGGAAACTACTATCTAGGGTTTGGGGGTTGGGGTTTAGGGTTTGAATTACCGCTCTGTGCGAGCCCAGGTGCCAAAAAAAGGGGGTTTGATTTGGTTAATGTTCTGCAAATAGCTACGCGCTGGGTCCCAGCAGACATGATGTGGCTTGCGTAAGTGCCTTGGGGGCGCAGGACATGACCTGAGCTATAATCTAATCTCCTTAAAAGGGGTTATATAGGGGACTACTATTGGGGCTTTTAAGGGGGATACTAGGAGTTTGGACTATAGCTCACCTGTCAAACCAGGCTGGAACTATCTTCTACATGGGCTCAACTCGTCGGGTTTCCACGTGCGGGGCTCGAAGGATTGTAGGCGATAGCAACTGCAGCCTGCAGGAAGGAATAGACAAGGGAGGGCTGAGTTTCCTGCGCCTGAACCTGGATATTTGTTTCCTTCTTTCTGTATCATGGGTTGCAAGCGTTGGACTGCCACAAATGTTCTTTTAAATTCTGAGTCCTGAATCAACAAAGACTGCGACTACAGCGGAGCTGAGAGGATGCATCGGCAGTGCACCAGTAGAGGCAGCCTTGGCTGAGGGGCAGGTTGGGACTAATCAAGTTTGTGCGGTTTCGAGCACAGTTGACATGTTTTACGCCGTAGTCGCCGCGGCAGCAAGGTGACGAACGTGCTCCTTCATAGCCTGACCTCGCTTCTGGTAGGACACAGTGCTCTTTGCAGACATGTCTTTGCTGTGCAGACCGCTTGTGACTGTGGCACCTGCGTGCTGTGCTAAGATTAGCAGGTAATGTGCTGGGTTGCAAGCCTGAAGCCTTTGCTGCCTCGCTGTGAGGACGCACAGCTCCACCCTCAGTTCTCAACAAGCACAGTGCCCTTGACATCCAATCAACTTGAGCTCGCGCTGCCCAAATCTGAATTTAGCATCCCCCTTCATAAGCCTGGTAATACTCTTCCTATATAACCCCCCTTTAAGGACTTTAGACCCCTAAATACTAAACCCCAAACAATGAAAAGTAATCCCCCATGTAATCCCCTTTACGGAGTTTAGGCTATAGCTTACCTGGTGGGACTATGCCAAGGCAACTGTGGCTTTGGGCTTTCCTGGATCCTGGGCCGCCCGGACCTGAGCCCTGGATGTGGCAACCGTAGACTTCGCCGCGCAAGTGCCAAAACACTGAACCCTAAGGGTTTAGTGGTTGAGGGTTAAAGTCCAGATTCCAAAAAGGGGTGTAGGGTTTATCTAAATTTGTGCCCAAATGTTGAAGCCTGAAATTCAAGGACCTGGAATGGTAAGGGCCTGAAAGCTAGAACTTTATCCTTGTGGGTCTCCGGCAATCGGGTGTTTGGTTTTTCGCCCGCTTCCTGGATGGGCATGAGTTGGTGTAGTAAGGATCGTAGTGTTTTACTTCATATTGGGGTCCCCTCATTCGGGGAAACTACCATGTGGCTGGTAACGGAGCATCAGCAAGGCAACGTGTTGGATCGGAAGGCTTCAGAACTGGAGAGGGGGACCAAGAAGAGTCCGCAACAACCCTCCCTAGACATTCCTACATTGTAATGTGTAGCAGCTCCAGAATGGTAGGTTTATAGTTCGTGCAAAGTCCCTCCACTATCCCTGATTCCTATCTGTAGGCTTACGAAGAGCCCACTTCAAATATCCTTTCGAGTAGCTTGCAGTAGTATGCCTGAATCTCGGTGCTTTCCGACATGGCGTTTGCTCGTGTTCAAACATCAATAGCAAGGTGGATTTAATTTTGAGGTGCCTGAGGTGCCCCCAAGCAAGCACCGTATAGATCCCATATCCCACCCAACATCTTGACCCCCAGCCCTGTGGCAGAAGCACCGAATCTTAAACCTGCACGCCAGCTGTGGTCTGCCTTGCCAAGGCCGTGGCATCAGCTTTCTTTGGGGTTCACCCAGTGCACACTGAGAATGTGAGGGGCCAAGTCATTGGTGCCTTGAGAGGAATAGCTGGGGATAATGCAGGGAAGTCATGAAAAGGAGATCATGCAGGTGACTGCCTGCAAGTGCGATAGACATCCAACTTCAACAGAGCTTCGTTGGAAGGTCACACGTCTAATTTTGTGGAAGTTGCTGAAAGACACACCCTGAGTTCATGCGGCGTGAATACTTACCAATATGGTCCAAAATGACATTGGTGAGTATTTGTGTTTCTACTACATTACGCATGAGCATGACTCCGGCCGAGGTCCTGTATCTCGTGTGCCGTGCCGTTAGGCGCTCGGGAACAGCTGTGGCCTTTGGGTCTTGAGTGCGATGTTTTGCCGGAGTGCAAAATTTATTCAAGTCCCTAAACCCTAAATCGTATATTGCCCCTATACAGCCCCCATGTAGCCGCCCTTTCAGAGTTTTTAACGGTGGCAAGTCCGGGGACAGTGATCTCTTTGACATGTTTGCCTGTCGGCGATCTGCAGATATTCTGCCATGCCACCCCCTCTTTTGCCAAAGGAGCTAAAGGCAAGCTCCATGGCTCCGTGCTGGAGGTTGAGTCTTTCAAAAGCATCCCAGCCAACAACTGGATAATGCTGCAAGTAGCAACGTTGATGCAACGCAATTTCTCTGAAACCTTAAACCCCGAACCCTAAATAACATACTGTAGTAGTTTGCCTTTTCTTTTCCATTATCCTTATATAACCCCGATATATATAAACTTATGTATCCACTATATAACCCCTTTATAACCCTATATAACACCTACATAACCCCTATAATAATCCCTATATAACCCCTAGTTACGATGGGCTTCGGGACCCGGATCCCCAAAAAACCGGGAGACGACGCCCAGGACATCTTGGCATGCCTTCTGGGGCTCATGGCCGGGGGCCCGGACCTTCCATCCGGCTTAGGATTTAGGGTTTAGGATTTAAGGTTTAGAATCTAGGATTTAGGATTTAGGGTTTAGAGTTTAGAGTGCGGGATTTGGGGTGAGCCTGAGGGAGTTCCAGATGCAAAAGGGTTAAGGATTTAAGGTTTAGGTTTAAGGATTTAGGGTTTAGGGTTTGGGATTTAGCGTTTAGGGTTTGCTGTTGCAAGGTTTGGCTCAGTCTTCCCAAAGTTGCCCGTGCACTGCTTGGAGGGTCAGGGGGACTTGGCGAGTAGGCTAAAAGCCCCTATTAGCCATATAGTAGCCTGAGCTATCCCATTATTAACATACTTACTATGTCCCCCTGACCATAAACCCTAGTGGTAGCTTCCATTTTCTTTTCCATTAACTTACTTACTACGTCGCCCTGACCCTCCAAGTAGAGCTGGCTTGGCTGGTTCTAAGCTGGAGCTACGGTGGATGCTCCATCCACAACATTGTGGGTCCTCTGCTGCCTCTTTTTCTGCCCTTGCAGGCCATCAATGCTTATGGCATGTTCTTCAGCCCGCCAGCAAGTTTGAGGCCTGGGGTGTCTGTAGATTCTTCGAAGAGGAAGGCTGCCAGTGGATGATTGCCTGGCTAAGATGGCTGGAAGAAGCGCAACTTGACACATCATGAAAGACATTGTCCTGAGTACTTAGTCTAGCAACCCTGGGCCCACCCCAGACTTCTTCTGGACCTCGAAGGCCGCTCTGGACAAGCCTCCGAGTGCGACCCTTCGACACGCACTGCTTTACCCCAACTCTGGGCCAAGGCAGGTTTGGTTCCGTTGTGCTTCTCGGCTGGATGCTTGTTCCTGAACGTATGAGAACGATGACATCAGCTTGGATTAATGTGGTTGGTCGCAAAGGCCGATGCGATCTGGTGGTAGGAGCGCATGACACGTTTCTCAAAGTAGGATCTGCAAGTTGCAGTTCTCACGTTTGTGCCTGCCAAACGCCCATGTCTTGCAAAAAGTTAGTGGGATGAGCCAAACGGTTGCACCAGTGACCCGGGCTCGCTGGAAGCGTTAACACCAGGGCAGTCACAGAGTCCCAACGCAACGGCCCCTGCAGACAGGTGCCTCGCAGAATCCTGTTTGGCTGGCTGTACCGGTGGTGCTCATCGTGGCAAGGTCCTCAATCGCGGAGAAGGTGCTTTAGGCAGGATGAACGCAGTCGCTTCGTTGTCAGCCGCGTGACAAGTAGCCTCACAATACCCAACATCGCAGAAGCAGAATCGCCGTGCTGAGGCCAGCGGGCTGTGCAAGGAGACCAGCGCAATCATCTGCAATCATCTAAAGTGTAGTTTCTCTCTGCCGGCGCAAATGACGACCTGGCTCATTCGCAGAAAGTAGCCGGGTCCTGAAATTTGATGAGGAATGCAGTTATTGACCCATCAGCCCTTTGCAGAGCGTTCCCCTTTTGGTCCTGCTGTATGTGCAGCTTTCCATGCTCCACACACCGTTCGAATTTATAGGTTCTTGCAATCATTGATTCCTGTAACGTTGATGCCATATTTTTGTCATCTCAGCATTCCCCAAATGCCTTAACATCACAACTGCCGCGGGCCCCGCGGTCGCATGTGTTTGACTTGAGACAATAGCTGGTCTTGGGATATTTGGAACTTGGGATTCGCGATTTTGGGTCCAAACTCTTTTAGTTTCAAGTGGTCCTTGAAGCCCTCAACCCTCAAGGAACATGAATAGGTACAGAGGAGCTTCACGGTCACATCAAGGGTTGAGATTTACTTTAATTTACTTTTATTACTATGATTACTTTTACTATTATTACCTTTATTACTCTTATTATTTTCATTACTACTATTTTCAGGGTTCAGGGCTCCATCTTACAGTCACTTGTGAGCCTTGGCCTTGAAAGGAGTCTGGCTTTACTCTGTTCGCCATTCCTTTCCTGATGGAGCTGCTAGATTTCCTGACCATGCAGGCAAGGAGCAGCTTAAGTGACATGACTTACGTGTTTGGGGTAGTTTCGGGTACATGTCCAAGGCCCTAGCGTCTAGCCGCGCATGTGCTATCATGAGGCTTACCGAATTCTTAATTCTAGGGTTCTTGCATATGGTTTTTGCAGATGCCGTTGGTTTCGTCTGAGCCCGGCACAAGATTATTATACTGGGTTCCTGAACTGTCCAGAGTCATTGGCCAGACCTGGGTCCTGTTGCGAGAAGCGGATGCTCATTCGAAGATCTTCTTGAAGCGTCATGCGCGGGTGTCGGACAGCTTCCCAGCAGAATCAATGCTGGCTGGAGGCAAATAGCTCTTGGAAACCAGGACTACGGCAATGTATCCTGCATGCGGCAACTATCAGGTTTCCCAAATCACGAGTTAAGAAGGGATGGTGGGGACTAAGGAGGATGCACTTGGCTTGTTTTCAGCCGCTGCTTAGGTAGATTCAGACCGCGCGCCCTGCCCCCTGTGCTCATTTGGACTGAGGACAATCTGGGAAGGATATGTATATTTCAATTGCAAAGGGTCACTTGCACAGATCGTCATGAGAGATTGTGAGAATCGTGAGTATGATCTGCACTCTCTACAGATCCTTCTAATCATCCGTATGTTACCGTATGTTCCACCAGCAGTACCAATGCTCCTTCACCTCTCTGCCCCAGAAGCTGCTGCAGGCCTTCGCACATCATCAGAAAGAGCGGATAAGCAAACGTAGGGGCCCTGGTTCTGAAATCAAATTGGAAACGAGCAGGAACAGGAGGGGTCCTTCAAGCAGGCAAGTAGCAGGCATGTTGCACGGGGTTCTGGATGACTGTTTAAACCCCCACAATGCTTTTTTGCGGTAGTGATCTGAGGTGTCATTCGGCGCCTAAGGCCGCGGGCCAAGATTGCATCCTACTGACTGCAGAGCCTGGTTGGTCTGGGGACCAGAATTTGTTGTATTTGTTCAAATGAGCTATAGTCTAAACTCTCAAAAGGAGCTGTATGAGGCATTATATAGGGGAGTATTAGATTCATAAGATGTTAGGGGAGATACTAGGAGTCTGGACTATATCTCAGATGAGGCCCCCCGGCAAAACAGTTGGGTCCTTGTAGGGAAGGTTTTTGTCACACCCTTCTCCGTGCTTCTCTTAATCCTTTTCATTACTCAATTGAGCTTTAGTCTAAACTCTTTAAAGGGTTATACAGGGGAAACTATATAGGGGTTGTTACGGGGGATACTATGAGTGTAGACTATGGCTCAGATTGTTATAGTTATGGCAGCCTGTCTCTTGCGGCTCTTTCTTCGGATTTGTCTCTCATCAAAGGAGCTCCTGCTCGTTCGTATGAAGCTTTTTCCAAGATTGCGGGCTCTTCGCTGGAAACATTTTAGCGTGTACTTGGTACATCCTTGGTGGTGTGCCAGCTTAGTTGAAAGTATCACTTTTGCATTAAATCGGGGCCCCCATTGAAGGAGCTCCACAGACCAACCCCCCAATGGGCCCCAATGGCCCCTAATCGTCTTTATCTGGAACCCAACGGTCTCTAACAGGGGTTTGGTTTTTTGGGGGTCCTTATGGGGGGCCTAATCAACCCAACCCTAGACCCAAAATCCTAAATCACAAAGTTAAACCCTAGTTCCTAAACCTTAAACCCTAAACCGGTCCGACAAAAGAAAGACACGTATGGTGGCACAAGCCTTGAAGCATCATTGTTGTACGTTCTCTAGTTTATCCACAAGTCATTAGCTTCTGGATTGTCACATGACGGATTGCATGAACCCCAGAAATTGAAATGGTAGTTTCCCTAAATTGGGGGACCCCAATATAGACCCCAAAATACTATAATCCTTAGTACAGGGACCCCAAAATGGTACCCCTAATTTTGGGAAACCCCCAAATGCCAGGTTGCGAGTCGGGCTCCTTCTGGGCAGCCAGGATCTCATTCGCAGCCTGCTCCCGTTGCCACACTGCATGTTCGTACGGGGTCCAGGAAGTCCTGATTAAGGGTTCTAGGGTCTAGGGTTCTAGGATTTAGGATGTTAGGGTCTAGGCTTAGTAAGGGTTTAGGAGTTTAGGGTTTGGGGGTTTTCAGTTTGGGCCGCGGGTCCACCAACCTTGCCAGGCATGGTTGTCCCTGGAAAAACCAAAGCCTCCCTTCTGAAAGAGCTCTAGGATTTAGGGTTTAGGGGCCTGAATGGCAGTTACCCTTGAAAGATACCTCAAGGTTGTTGTATGCCACTGTCCAGCCACGTCTACCTTGCACAGACTTCGGAGGTTTTGAAAGATTCAGCGCCCAGGCACTGTCCCGCAGGACTAATGACTAGTCTGGCAAGATGTGCCAACGTAGTAAACCCTAGTAATACTAAAAGTACTGGGAAGAATGATAATAGTAATAATCGCAATCGCAATAACAAGATGCATCATGGTAGGCCCAGCTCTGCGGCTTGTCCAATGGAAGGCACGATCTTTGTCTTCGTGGCGCGCTATCGGCACACTGGTGGGACCAAGCTGAACATGCGGAAGCCTCAGTCTGGCACTGCCTTCAGGCTACCTGACCTACAGACTGAAGTTAGGTTGGGGGGGACCTATATGGGGATGTACAGGGAGTTTAGTGGAGACCTATTAAGGAATATTGAGGAACATAAAGGAAGATAACATACTAGAACTTGAGTCCAGGGCTCATGTGGCTACCTCCGAAAATGAATGCTCGTTCAGATTGTCTTGCGCTTGACATCCGGGCACAAGGTTTCTTCTCGAGGGATGGCCTATACACTGAGTGGTCGACTGTGTGTCAGCTGCCCGGCAAAGGTCACCACAAGACAATCCAATCAGCTTTGAGACCGATCGGCAGGCCTTGCAAGTGTGATAGGTGAACAGTGAATCTACTATAGTAGTTTCCATTTTATTTCCATTATCCCCATAGAACCTTAATATGCTATAGTACTTTCCATTTTATTTTCCAAGACAACTGTGCGCATTGTGGCGGGAGGGTCGCAAGGTGTAGTGAGTGCTCTGGGCGGAGAGCTTGAGCTGAAATGTTCCTGTCATTCGGGCATATTAGGGCGTGCTACCAGGCCAGAGTGCTGTCCTATGCGTACCTCCAGGGTGTGTACATGCAGCCCGCGCCTCAAAGCCAGCAACCTTGATTCATCTCTGTCCTCCGGATGGTACAGTAACCCCAAATCTTAGGAGGACCCCCACCCTGTAATAGTGGTATAGTAGGAATATAAGAGGACCCTAATATAATCCCTATTATCCATTATAGTCGCTATTACTGGGTGAGGGGTCCACCTAACCCAAACCTAAAGTGTGGAGGATTGCTGAAGCCTGGAACCTTCGTGTAGTACAGAGAAACTCAGCGTTGAGCTTGAATCTGGCTGCCAGTAATTTTGAATTTTCTTTTCCATTCCCTTAGATGGCCCTATATACTATAAGCGACAGATTTCTTTCCCCGTTGCATGCTGAGGCTGTTGGTATGGCCGCAGTTTCTTTGTGGACCGCTGAGCTTTCCACGGAGAGACGCCTAGGAGACTTGCTTTTGAGAACGCTGACCTTTCAGGAGCTCCGGCAGTAACATAACTTGGGACAGTGCCGGCAGGTCGACACTTTGGCATTACATATCCAGAAGCCATAGACAACAGCGAATGTTCATGGGAGGAGCACTACGGGCGGATTATCTGACAAAAGAATGATGTTATGAACGGAAACATGGTCGTGGAAACTGCTGTGAGGCTATGACTACTCCATGGATGCCGTTCCCATCGCGGTTGCCCAAGCTGTGCTTGCAAGCCTGCTGTCTGCCACATGTTCTTGGCAGAGAGCGTCGACTTGAGCGCATAGTTTACAGTTTCACCATCCAAGCCCCTCCGCCCGCCAAGTGCGAGTAGTGGAAAATGGCCACTCCTGAGGATGATCTTATAATGGGTCATGCCGCTAAGGGTCAGTATTCTGCTTGACTTCGCAGCTGAGGTACGTGACATGATCGACTGTCGCCTGCTTCTGCCGTTGGCAGCGTATGTGGGAGCGATAGGTAGCGTGAGCTTTGTCTTGCCGGGGCCTTAGTTGGAATATCATGTGTCTAGCGCGGCAAGTGCCGGAATTGGTTGATGTCTGGATACAGGTCAGGGCTAAGGTGCAACCTTTGGTAAGACCAGTGACATGGTACAGCCTGACGTACGTGAAAAGGATGCCATATTGCCACCAGCAAGCTTTCTTTCGCAAGATTTTACTTTTCCTGGTGGCCGGGGGTGTGAAGTGGAGAGCCCACCTAAGGAGATCACTGATTGATTGCTATTATAGCCGTTGTGATGACATTTGGGGGTTTCCTAAAATTAGGGGGGTCCCAATAAGCAGGATTATAGTATTTTGGGGTCTATAATAGGGTCCCCTCATTTTGGGAAACTACCATTTATTGCGACGATGATTAGTGCTTGTACCATGACCGCCAGTTGTGCTACCGCCGCTACAAACAACTCCTTCCTTCTGCGGCTGCTTCTGCTGCGACTATGAGTTTAAGGGAATATGTTTTACCATCCCTGTATAATCCCTATATAGCAAATTCCCTTGTTTCCCACTTTCCTACTAACAACCCTAAACCCTGAACCCTAAGCCCTAAACCCCCCAAAAAGGTCCGATACAAAAAAAAATTACAACTCTACACCTGACCACCAGTCAGATGAATCGGAGGCAGCTCCCAACCCGTCACAGAAGAGCTGGGCTCATAGCACTGGCCCTACTGGCCATGCCCACAGCTTCTTTGGGGGAAGGGGACAAAGAGTTTGCTTACTGGTTTGTTTAAGGTTTAGGGAAAAGGGGGGTATTAGGAAATACATATATGTACACATATGAATATACTTGGGGGGTCAGGGGGACTTAGTAAGTAGGTTAATAACGGGGATGACTACGGTTACTATATGGATTATAGGGCTTACAAACCTGCTTGCTAAGTCCCCCTGATCCTCCAAGTACCAAGTGCTGGTTCTTAGTAGGGAATAAGGAAGACACACATATGTATATATGAATATATTATGTAGAGATCATGTAGGAATTATGTTCCCTTATTCCCTACTAAGAACCAGTAAGTTAGTGCTGAAGCTTTCCGTAAAAACTGCGCAAGAGTGATGCAGCTAGGAACGTTTGTCTTTTTTTGTGTGGATGCAGCCGCTGATCGTATCTTCGAAGGTTGTTTCCTATCTGCCAGCGAGTACCGGGCTCAGCCAACCACTTGAACAAGGAAAGCATTGTGTGCACGAGGTTGGGATGCCTTCTGCATAAACACGGAGGATGCGAATAATGGAAAACAAGATGGAAACTGCTTTGATGGGTTATATCTTAAGGTTATATTGGGGTAACATTGGGATAATGGAAAAGAAAATGGAAACTACTATAATGCGTGCGCTTCATAGTCAAGAAAACAGCTGTCTGTTCTCTTGACACAACCCTGAAAAGGCTTGAAGGGGTTCAGCAACCTTCCCCTCCAAGGCAACATCCTGTTTCCCGTCGGCACAGCCAGGCCCCAAGGTAAGGGTTTGAAGGCACCTCAGGAGTACTTTGGGAGTGTCATTATATATATATAACCCCTTTTAGTAGTTTCCATTTTATTTTCCATTATCCCAATATTACCCCAATACAACCCCATTATAACCCTATATTGTACCCCACCATGCTGAAGTCAGTTGAAGTTCTTTCAATATTTTTGGCAAATGTTCTTCGCCCCCTGCATGCTTGAAAGCTTCGTGCGTCTCACTACTGCAGTAGGCAAGGCCAAGGCTTTCGTAATGAAAGAATTGGAAGGCATCTAAGTTACCATGCTGTGCTTTGATCTTAAACCCTGAACCCCCGCACATGTCCTTTGCAACCAGGTGGTGGGAGAGCGATTGCTCTACGTACCATCTGCAGGTTACTGCCTTGCTGTGGTTGTGGCTGCGTCCTCAAGGACTACTGGTTCTGAGTAGGGAAGAAGGGAATACCATATATAGAGATACTATTCCCATATTCCCTAAGAACCTGGAAGAAGATTTCATTCGTTCGTACAATCATGGCTTTGTGCCTGCCTTAGACGGCATGGAGTACATACCCCGGGGTACGGGACAAGAACGGTTACGGTCTAATGATCTAATATTTAGGTGACAAAAATAACTCCCCCCGAACCTGTTTTGCGATTTGGGCTTATGTAGGGGGGGGGGGGTCGCAATAATCAACGATGGGGACATGGGTAGGACCAGGTAGTGCAGCTCGTGATACTAGTAGGACAAGTAGAAGGGAATCTATTAAGATCGGGACGTTTCCGGCCGGACAATAATATCATCGCCACCCCTTATTATTGCGATTTGGACTTGTTTATATATTTTCGGTCTCCGAACTTGTTTGAAAGAAAGTTGATTGTCCGGGGTTTTCCCGGGCAGGCAACCAAACGCTATTGTCGCCCCTTTTATGAATGCTACCTGAACATTAGGGTTGATGTTTCTTGCCAAAACTCACGACATTGTCCTAAACAGGTAGTGTAGCTGTACCCACGCAGGAGCGTGAGCTGCAGATGGATATCGTGAGCCTTGCCCGAAGCCCTGAACCCCGAAAACCTGAGCCTTGAAACGTGCCTTCCACACAGAGAGCACATGCAACCCCCTCAACTCAAATGATTACAATCGAAACCGACCCTCTCTAAAGCTCTACCTACAACCTTTCAGGCTGGACCCCTCATGCCGCTTGAGGTGCTACACTCCTACTTACAAGGCACACAGAGCCGACCCAGGGTGGTACCGCGACGCCACCGCCTCAGGCAGTGGTGTGATTGATTTAACCCCGCAACTTAGGGTTCAAAGGTCCAGGGTTTGAGAGTGTCCCGGTGCAGGGTTTTGAAGTTAACAAATGGTTGCAGGGTTTGATGTTTACAGCTCGCCGTTTAGGGGTTGAGAGGCTTAGCATTGAAGGGACAATGGTGGATGGTGCATCCCGCAATAGTCTGTGGGGCTTGGGACTCTTAAGGTGGTTTGCTTTATCATTCAAAGCATGTCTCCATAGAATCCCGTGTCCATGAAACATACAATCATGCCAGCTGCAGCTCAGGTCGGGGCTCCGGCTGGCTTCTAGGATTCTCATGGGGAAAGTATGAGGGGTATATGGTCCCCCTTAAGTAGATAGAATATGGGGTATATGGGGATCTTATGATAATATACCCAAAGCCATATTCTATCTACTCAAGGGGGACTATAACTGTAGGATGAAAAACGGGTCATCTCAAGTTTGCAGATGCTTGCTGTGGCTACTTGTTGGAGCAACAGGAGCTTTTGCTTCAACTACATACCTGACTGGGGCTCAGTAGGGCAAAAGGGAATATCTGATATCCGGATTACATAGGGATTGTATCGCCTCATTGCCTACGACGTTTCAGTAAGATGTTCCTGTCAAAGCTTCCAGGAGTCCGCTAAAAATCTCCTCAACGAGTGTGCGAACTGCCATGGCGTCGCGATATTCTGCTTAATGGGGTCTATATAGGAATATAGTCGGTTTATATAGGGATATAGGGATAATGGAAAAGAAAATGGAAGCTACTATTTAGGACTATAGGGAATCATATGATGGAATTATATGAGCTATTGTCTAAACTCCCTAAGAGGGGGGGGGGGTGTTGTATACGGGATTGATACTAGGAGTTAAGTTTCTAGCTCATGCGAGGAGTAATGTAATTGGGCATACAATGGTACCCACCAATACAGAATATGATCCTACTAGCAACCACCAAAAAACGCTACTCATGCTTTAGAGTATCAATGAGCGGCGTCTCCAAAGATGTCTTTGAGCGGCGATGTAAGTCAGACCTCGAAGTAGGAGAAGGGATGCGCAGCATCTAGTGCACTATTCCCGCTGACTGATTTGTGCTATCGTAAAGTTGCAATATGCTGCAATCCTTGTATATGGTCTTGAGTGCATATGAATTCTATGCCACAAGCTGTAGCTGAAACATTCTTCGAGTTTGCGACAACCTAAAAACACCAAGGACCAGAGCAGAATGGTGCAAAGCACGTCAGCCGGGCTGGCGCACCCCAGGCAGGGATGCGGGCTAAGGGGCTTAGGGGTTTAGCGTTACGGGGTTCAGGGGTTAGGGGTTTCGAGGTTCGGGGTTGGCGGGGTGGTTTAGCAATTGCGGATGAAGGTGAAAATCATGGTGCTTTCACTGGATTCGAGGCCTTACAATTTCGCACGTTTTGGAGAGGTGTTGTCGAACTTGTAATGCATTCCTGGGTCCTCTGCTCAGCACATAGGTTGGTCACCTTAAAAGTGGAAAAGTGCATGCAAGCCCTGGGATTGCATTGCGTTTTGGGAAGCGGTAGTGTTCTGGCTCTGACAGATCATCCTACAGCAACCCTAATTCCACGACCAAACACCCCTTCAATCCCATGCGCAAACTTGAGAACGCCCCAGATGTAGCTTCAGGAAATCCACAGCTGGGGCGTCGGAAGTGGACGCGGCGAGGCTGGCGTGGTCCCGGAAACAGTGGCGCCCACACCGCTGTGGATGTGGTGATCGAACCTTTGTGCTGTTTCTGCCCACTTGTGGTTTCGAGTATTAGCTGCCATGGTTGCCATAATCCTTGCTCTTCATTGGTAAAGACGCCCTCCTCCCGACCCCCCCCAGATTGATAGCCTAGAGCCCACTATCCTAGGGATCCCGGAGTCCAAAAGAAAAAAGTAGTGAATGAAAATCAAGTCAAATCTAACAAAACTTCAGGGAAATTTACTTAAGTCTAACTGAAAGCTGATTGAAATCATCTAAAATCTTATTGACATCTAGGCTTTAGGTTTCAAGTTCGAGTGTCAAGATTGCAGTGTAAAGTCTTGAATGCATGGGATTTGAAACTTAAACTCAACGCTGAACCTTGTCATTTTGTAGTGTCTGGGGGCAATTTTCGTTGAACATGGTGTGCTTTTCGGCCCAAAGCTGCCTCCGCTTTTACACTAATCTTTGACCCCTGATTTGGCACCGTTGGTCGCAATATAAGGGGCTTTGTTAATCAAGAGCACAGACTAGTATTTCATAGCGGGTTCACGTGTGTGATTTGTTTTCTGTAGCAGCTGTGCGGCTCTTAGTGTAGTACTAGGTACCCCAGTAGCACCCTTTCTCCCCTTTTTTTTGAGTGTCTCGCGATGGTGGTCAATAGCGGTCATACAGGCTGGGCCTGGAATTCACAGCATGCCCTACTCTGCTGGAGGCCATGCGGCGTGCATTCAAGGTTGTCATCTTGGCAAGGGACTCAGCCAGGCTGGTTGAGGAGGAGGCCTGTTGTTTCGGACTAGATGCAAATCTCCATCTCAAGTCTAGCAGGAGTGATGACCGAAGCATGCATGGTACTTAGAGCAATGAGTGTCAAATCATGTTTTTCTTCATTTCTCTCATCCTGCTGTGACAGAGAACACTTCTTTTTGCAGGCTTTTGATTTTTGTCCCCTTACACATCTCGTTGCAGGTCTTGGGAAGTACTGGGCCGGCAATGACTGAATGCCTTGGACTGCTTGCAGTGGATAATAATAGGAATAGCATGCAAAATGCCAAGAATATTCAACAGTATTACAGGGTATTGATCATTTGCGGGGTGGGTGTTATTATTATCAGAACTCTCTTTACTTGAGCTTCTTTCAGGACATGCTTCCAGGAAATTGCAACTCTGCCCCCCTAAGCCCGAAAACCTCAAACCCTTAAAACCTAAACCCCAGAAACCCTAAACCCCAAACCCCTACACCCTAAGACCCGCAAACCCCTAAAACCCCAAGGTGTGTTCCGCGCTTTCAGCGCTGACTCTCCGAACGGTTCTGCGGGTGGGCGACTGGCAGGATGTCCTGACCTTGGATTCACTTTCCAGACATTCAGGATTTAAGGATCTAGGATTTAAGCTTTTTGGATTTAGGGTTTAGGGTTCAGGTAGGTAGATCCCCTCTAAGCGTTCCTAGAAATTGCCCACGAACAGTCCAGGGTTTTATGTTGAGGGTTCTACTTTCTAGATCCTCCCGGGGCAGCTGCACTACAAGGAAAGGAAACCCAATCATTGTTTCTAAAACATATCATAGTTTCCACAGATAGGAGTCACCCAATATAGACGCAAAACAACTGTAATCCTTATTGCAGGGACTCCCAGAAGGGTATCCCTAATTTTGGGAACCCCCGAAACATGCACCTTTACTTCTTTGGCTTCGGTTCCTGCCATCTTGCCGAAAATTAAATGAGCTATAAATCTAAACTCCTAGTATCCCCCTTAATAACCCCTATATTAGTCTGCTAGTAGTCTGCGGCATAATCCCCTATATCTCCCTCCTTTCAGGAGTTTGGATTATAGTTCGAATAGCACTGAAACGTATGAGAGTTTTGAACAGCTTAGCAATGTTGTGGAGATATCAGTTGGTGCACGCTTGCATTGATTCCCGTGCAGCCCGCATCAGTCCATTTGTGCGTAGCTGCAACTGCTGCAAGGACGTGACTGCTGTTGCAGCAATTTTGCACTGGGATTAGCGTGATGGTGCTTTTCGTGGTTGTGCGTTTTGATACTTGCCCTGTGCCTGCGGCTGTAATTGTGGCAGCTATGATGATGCACTAATGAGACAAGGCAAGTTCATGTGCACGCAACGCAGTTGTAGCTGTCAGCGTCCTGGAAGTCTGGAACCTGAGCACCCCCGCTCAGTCAGACACCTTGTTCATCCGGGATGGAACTCGACAGCCCCGCTCGAGCAAGACTCAGGCGCGTCTTGAGAGATGTGATAGTGCGGCATTAAAATAGTGTCTGGGTACCGTCGCTGTTTTGTGGCTGCGCAGTCTCAAGCTTGTTCCGTGACTGCCCCGTACATGCACCAGGCTGCGTGCAACACGCCAGTCGTGGGGGTGCCGATTACAACAGATGCCAACCCCATCACCCTAGATGCATCAAGCGCTAAGTCACTGAGGTCAGATTATGTTGATAGAAATTCGGGCAAAAATTCCTGGTCGTTGAGTTTTGATCTCGCAGCTCCACACCACCTGCACTGCCATGCTAGAAGCAAATAATCAGTGGCACGTACACAGTACCTCGTACTGAGCTGCTCTCATGATGCCCTGCGCCAGTTCAATCTCGGCATCACCTTCATGCAGCTGCAGGTGCCGAAGCGTGTTGCAGCAGACCTGAAACAACTCCGTGCAACGGTGTATCAGATCCCCTGACTTTGGCCCACACACCTTAATTGCGCAGCTGGGTGCGATGCAAGGAACGCTGTGACCTAAGGGCCAACCTTTAACGCTCCGAGGCCTAAGGAGTTGCCCCTTGTATTCAATATCAGTGTTACATAGCTTTTTTGTGCTGCGGGTAGATGATGGGGGACATGTCAGTATTTGCCAGGAATGGGATGCAGCGGTCACGGCCCTGGTACGCTGTGCCTGGGCGGATCCGCTGAGCTCACTGTAGGGGCCTTGGACGGCTTCAAGTTTGACCTTATAGCCAGAGTGACTGGCTACTGGTGCTTGCAGGCGAGTGGTGGAATAGTCAAAGTACTTTTTACATGACCCTATGAAATACTCGATAGCCCCCATATTCCCTGCGCATGCCCCTTCAGCACCAACAAGCGGAAGGTTGTGCGATGAGTCACATGTATAGGCGGCGATGAACGTCTGCCTCTCCACAGCATCGTAGCTGCTCCATGTTTTTGCTCTGGCAGTAGCAGATGCCGCCTCCACTGAAGTAGAGGGTTTCGTTAGCAATGGTGAGTACACTCAGCATCCAGCACGCAATGCTGGTTGACTCGAGTGAGGATGGACTGGCATCCTTTTTAATTTGGAGAAGGGTCCACAAACACTTATTCTTGTGACTAGAGTCGCTAGAGTCTCCCGACCGCAGAGTCACAATCCCACAAGCTCGCTAAATCTGGATTCCAATGCGGACAAAAGCATGTACCGGGAATCGCGTCCTCCGCGTATCCACCAGAGCAAGCAACGCAATGATTTTTCTGTCGCGTTGCCTTGAGGTTCTCTCCATTGATTTTTAACATCATCATATCCAAGATAAACGGGTTTCCTACCGTGACATTGTAATGCCTTCCAGTATGTTCAAGTGTGTACTGAAGGGATGTGACATACAGTTATGAGCTCTCAGACCATTACCACACGGTTGCTGCTGTTTGTCCCAAGAGTCCTGCATGACCCGAAGTGTCCGAACTACCCGAAACCTTTGGGATTGTGGCAGTATGGTATACCCAAAGTCGTGCAGGATCTTGTCCATCAACAGTATTGTTGTAATAAAAATCATAAGGATAATTTGAGTAATCGTATTCATAGTAGAAACAGTGATAACAATACAGCAGCAGCAGTAGTCGTAATAATAATAATGGTAGTAGTCATAGCAATAGTAA
>CAJNIZ010009247.1:52894-102500 GCA_905231905.1 Symbiodinium pilosum
GGGGGGGGGTTAGCATATATATGTATATATAGAGGTCATATCCAGACCCCCCGAGAGGTCTGAGAAGTTCTTTAGTCCCCCTTCAGCAGATACAATATGGATTTCCTTCAAACCATAATAAGTCCCCACACAGTAGAATGCCCCATGTTGTATCTACTTAAGGGGGACTATACGTACCCAAAGTGTGCGCTTGTCGTGCAAGAAGTCGAGACCCCGATTTTGCCCAGAGTACGTGATGAGTGTTATGATCGTCCCCTGGCTCCAGTTACATCAATTATGGGTTCTATTTATCCTATAGTCATATAAATCTGTATATAGCTTACTAAGGCAACTTGGAGCCCTAGGGTGTTATTGTCAGTAATATTCCTGATACTTCGAAATAATTAATGATAGTGATCAGTTTCGTAGTTTCAGCACCATTGATTTTTGCCTGCACCCGAACTCCCCAACCATCACACACAAACACACATGTACACAAATATGACATTAGTTCTAATACTCACGACAACTGTAAAGCACTCTTCAAGGCAATGCCTTGCAGCTGTGGTCGCTGGCTGAGCAAGCTATTCGCAGAGTCAGGGCGCGGTTCAGGGTTTAGGGTTTAGAGTAGCGCGGTAGTATAAGTAGCTTAATGACTCCTCTTGGCCGTATGGGGGTTGTCAAAATGGTAGTTCCTTTAAGGATCCCTATTAAAATATGGCACCAGATACTTAAGGCGCGTATGAAAGGTCGATAATTTTGACAGCTCCCCGTAAACATCCCCTGTTATCCCCCGTCTGAACTTCCTTCTGAAGGCCCCTGACCCTCCAAGCAGGGGAAGATCCATAAAAGAGAGTTTGGCAGGCATGGGCTCCGCTCTAGTCGGAGCATGCTGGCGGAAGCCTACACGTTTTCAAGTCCTCACGCCTTGAGCATCGCGATTAACCCACATTCCCTTTGAATGCTTCTCAGCTTCTGCCTTTTGGTGGACAGCTCTTTCTAGCAGCTTGTACGTTGCAAAGGCCTTCGATGCCTGAGCACCGGGATTGTGCTTGGGAGTTTGCTCCTGCGTCGTAAGTTTGGCAGAGGCCTCAGCCATGGGAACGGGCAGCCCTGTTTAAACAAGTTAAAGCCTCGCGGTATCAGCGTCGAAGATCTTGGAAATGGCGGTCGCACTGACCTCACGGCAGGCCTTGAGTAGACTATTCATGCGTAATTAATGCCAGCTAAAAGTCACCACAGTCAGCATTTGCAGCTATGACCACTTCGGCCAAGGCAATGAACTTTCGCTGGTGAGCATGGCATCAAGATGGGCAAACTTGCTGCTAGCGTTCAAGAGCTCAGCAAGCGCTTGCAACACTACCTGGAGACACCACACTCCATTGACTTCACGTCCTTGTGTTCCTCCATGTTGGCTGGATGCCAGTGCCAGTATAGTTCGCCCACACCTTGACAATTTAGCTGCTCCCTGCAACCACAATTCCGAATGTCACCCCGCCCCGCCTCCCTCGCAGCTAGACATGCTGCTTATCTCGAGCCTGCTGCTGCGCAGCTGCAAACAAGATGAAAGAAGGCCAAGATTCCACACCGGTTGCAACAAAGCCCCATATGAGCCATAATCTAAACTCCGTAAAGGGGGTTTATGTCGGGGAGCACATAGAAGACTACTTTAGGGGTGATTAAGGGATACTAGGAGTTTAGGCTATGGCTCATAAGATGTTACATGTTCTGGGGCACACTTTTTTTTTCTTTCGCATGGTGTTGGACACAAAACTGTCTAGGTGTCTGTTTCAGCTGGCCTGAGAGTTCAAGATGTCTCGACGGCTGCCAGCTCATCCAAGGGTCCAAGTACCCAACAATCATATACTCACCCAAAGCCTGTGCTACAATTCCTAGTACCGGCATCCCAAGTACCCAATTATTACCTATATACCCCCATACACCCCCATACAGGTTCCCGGTCCTGGGGATCCTAACCACTTCCCCCCGCATGGACAGGACCACCAGAGCCACAGGGACCACAGGTGGGGAGAATCTCCACAGCATAGGTACCACCAGAGAAAGGGACAACCAACAACGGGACCACAACCACCACAGGGTCCACAGGAAGGGGGGGACCATAATATGGGGTGTGGCTGGGGGTGGGGTAGCAGCCCTGGAGTATATATCCCTAACTATCTCTAGAACCCCTTTACGGGCACCCTTAAAGATCTACCAAAGGCATTCTTGAGAGTCGCGTTTGGCCGATTGGCCTTACAGTATCCCCGAGTAGTGGGTGGTAGTCGTGGTTTAGAGTTTGTAGGGTACATATAGGGGTATATTGGGAGTGTAAAAGAAAGCGGAGACTACTATTTAGGGTTGAGGGTTAAGGTTTTGGGGTCTTCCTATTTTGGGAAACTACCACGTAGTAGGGGCGCCATGTGATAAATGATAGAGACCCAAGAAAGGGCTATGATGTTGACAACCTACCAAATTACCAACATGACTAAGCAGAAATTAAAATGCCGCAGACATGCGTGGGGCTCGAGTGCCGCCGTGCTAGATACCTTGACAGCCGGCCTTGTCCTGTGAAGGCAGATGGGCTGACACATCCAAAGCTGTGGCAAGGGTTGAGCTTTGGACAGCTAGATGAAAACTTCATCACTACTGAGTGCAGCCCGGTCACAGCCGGCATGGTGTTCTTTCAGCAACTGTGCAGCTTAGCAAGCCTGATCAGCATGTCGCGTACTGCCAACAAGATCAACTCCCTTCACCAGGTTTCTCAGCAAAATTGTAGCAAAAACTGTGGAACTGGCTTTTGGACAGCAGGCGAGACTCTGGCGCTTCTTCCCTGCGTCTGCCGCCAGCATGCTCGTCGAGGTCACTTATGTGCAGACGTGCTTGGCACTACTCGCGTTCGAGTGCATGTTTCTGAGTCCGTCTGCCCTGGCATTTCAAATCTCGCCCTAGACTGCTGAAGTGGGTGCCCCCTATGCCCTGGCGGAAATGACATTCTTCAGGGCTTTGGATCCTGCAACCCCGAAAGCCAGGCTTATAGATGCTCACAGCAGCTCCAGCCAGTGCCAGAAATCCTCACAATTAGGACCGCTGGAGTATTTTGAAAGGAGCTACTGTCATCTGCAAGCCCCCTCATTAGATGTGACTCTTTTTCTGTTCAGGTTTCAGGCAACCCTCCCATTTCAAGCGGAAGCCCAGCTCGCCAGCGATATAGACTAAGAGGCTTATCATGTTGCAGCAAAAAAACTCACCTGGGTTCAGCAAAGATGGTCGCAGCCAGGACACGGCCCCATCTGCACCTGCAGAGGCCCCAGCACCTGCGCCAGCTCCGGCGCCAGTCCCCACTGAAGCTGCGGAGCTGCCCAGGACGAGTCGTGTTAAAAAGTTTCATGTCGGAATTCCTGGGTGGAAGAAAGCAGCAGCTTCAGTCACGCGGGTTGGACGCCCATGTCAGGGCTGTACTAATGGGAGATCACTTCCGATGATGTTTCGCATTTGCAGATTGCATTCTGTCCGTGCGTAGCAAATCTAGCCTCCCTTTTGACAAGCATCCACAATTGCGGACCCCGATATAGACCCTCATTATTGGGACCCCAATAGTACCCCTAATTTAGATAAACCCCCAAATAGGTGCACCAACGGCTGGCTTCGACTACTGACATCAGGACCCAAGGCTACGGCTCTGCACCAGAGCCTGCCATTGCGCCTGCCGCGACACCTGCCGCGGCTCCCGCTGCTCCACCCCAAACGGATGCCCAGGACAGCATCAAGCGTAAGAAAGGGTGGGATCGCGAGGTGATTCAAGGATACCGCGGGGATCAGGACGGGGTTTTGTAGGGTGCGTTATAGCTCTCCTGAAAACGTCCGACGCGGACTTGCGGTGCGGTACGGACAGGCAAAAGGTTGCCTTGCAAAGCCTTGTGCATGGTAGATGTCACATGGCAGATGGTGCAAGCTTTCAATGCTACGTCGGGAGGGAAGGCTTTCTCGTGCATGTTAGTTGGCAAGGGAGGTGACTTCTCTATGAGCTGAGCCAACTGCGGCATCCCTATAAAATCCCTGTATGACCCTACGTTCCATTTCATTTTCCAGCCACTTGATCCACCATTATCTACATCCCATACAAACCCTGTACATCCCTATATAGCTATATAATCCCCCTAGTTTCCATTTCGTTTCTTTTCCACTTGATTCTCCA
This sequence comes from Symbiodinium pilosum, assembly GCA_905231905.1. Lineage (NCBI taxonomy): Eukaryota > Dinophyceae > Suessiales > Symbiodiniaceae > Symbiodinium > Symbiodinium pilosum. The sequence continues at coordinate 57,069 of CAJNIZ010009247.1, forward strand.
TCATTGGGATGATACCCAACCCTAAGCCCAGGATGCCCATAGTATCCCCATCGTATCCCTATAACATACCCATGGCATCCCTATAATATCCCCATAGCATCCCTATAACATCCCTACATAACTCTGTAATATCCCCATAGTAGCCCTATAAGATCCCTAGAATGTCAGGATGCCCCACCTTCTTCCGAAGTGGCATCTACACAGCAGGCCAGGATTGCAACAGTGGCACATTCGACTGCAGGGTGGCCTGCCACCCCAATTTGGGCACCTTGCATATGAGCTATAGTTTAAATTCTTTAACGGGAATTATATAGGGGATTGTATACAGGGAGCATTATGGGGTTAGTAAGGGGATATATAGGAGCGTAGATTATAGCTCATATGCTGTCGCACACGCTGCTCTTCTAATTCCTGCATATGCAATGCAAAACACCCAAGTCATAAAACCTTAAGAATGATGTCGCTACTAGCCAGGCCTGTAGTATAGTTTAGGTGGATAACCCACTCAGTAACCGTGACTATGAGGGATAATAGTGATTAAGATTAGGGTCCTCTTCGATTCCTGTTATAGCACTATTACGGGATGGGAGGTAAGCCTAAAGTATAGTCCCCAACATAGATGGATTTGGCTGAAATCCCAAACAAATGGCCATGCTGTTGGCCCCCAATATACTTTCCATTTCCTTTACCATGTTCTTTTCCACTTGATGCTCCATTCTTGGGTTAATATCCCTACAGAACCCCGTAATATCCCCACACTATCCCTGTAACATCCTATAATTCGGGTAATATCCCTACATTACCGCGTACCATCCCCTTACTATCTCGTCCAGGCACCTGAGGCCCACGCTGAAGGTCTCTTTGGCCGACTCCGGGACCCGAGACTGACTTCCAAATGAGTACAGTCCCCTTAAGTAGATAGAATATGGCTTTGGGTATATTCAAATAACATCTTCATATACCCCATTTTCTATCTACTTAAGGGCGACTTTTGTATTTGATTTTTGGGGATAGGTTTTTCACTGGCTTATGGTAGCTGTGTATCAGGACGCGATATAGACCCAAAATACCACAATCCCTAGTATGGGTACCTCCTGGGAGAAATCCCCAATTTATGGAAACCGCCATTTGTGGCTTGAAGCTGCGAAAAAGGGTTTCAAAGGCTTTTGTTATGGGAGCCATAAATTCGCCCAAGCAAAGGCCATGTTTCTAGAGCCTTCCTAGGTTTGAAGTGCGTTGTTGAATATCCGATCCTCTTTGTAATCCCTGGAAAACCACTGCAACCCGACTCCTTCAAATCTGGGCTACCTACTGTACTTACAGAGGTGTGATGTTGGGTCAGCTCGGGGGTCTAGACTGTCCTTCCAACATGTGGGCATGCGCTTGGGCACGTCTGTAAAAGTGTGAGAGACCTTAGTGTGGGCACATACTAACATCTGAGGTCAAGTGGTAGAAACCTCTTGACGATCTTCCTGGTCACAATTTGTTTCCATGCTGAACTGGGATTTACTTGGAGGGTCAGGAAATCTGGGTAAGCATACTCACAGCTCCCCCATAGTTAAGCCATATAACTTACAACGTCCCAAGTTATCTCCGTTGCTAACCTTCAAGTATTCTCCGTTACAAACCTACAAACTGATTCCCCCAGACTTCAAACCCTCAGCCACAGCCACGCATGACAGCCATGCATTCCATAGTTTAGTTATCGGCGCATATAGTGACAAGAGAATGACTGCGCACTGGTATCAACGCTTACTGGGTCTTTTTTGAGTTCTGTTACCAGCAATTGATTTGGGCGTGGTCTTCCGATGAGCGGAAGGCGCAGGGGTGCTAGAGAACTTAACTGCTCTTCTCCAAAAGCTGAACCTTCTCGGGTTGTATTGTCTGTAGCGGATTCTTACCTTGCACGCTGTATGGCCATGCAAGTTGCAAGAACCCCAATTTCCATGTTCTTTTCCATTCCTCCTATATCCGCCTTTCTGCTTCTGTATATAATACATACACACACATGAATATGCATGTGTATATATATATATAGATATGTATGCCCCCCCGATGTACCCCTCACGCATGGACTTTCACACATATACATATATTTACGTATATATATATACATATATACACACAGAAGCAGGGGTTGCAAAACAGACGCGCTTGGCAGGACAAAGTGGCGCCCACAGTGCAGCGGGTAGCCGAGCTCGAGCCAAGCTCCTAAACCAGCACGCGCTGTGGTTTTGGCTTAGGGTTTAGGGCTTAGTGTTTAGGGTTCAGGGCTTAGGGTTTAGGGTTTAGGGCTTTGGGTTTAGGGTTTAGAGCTTAGGGCTTCGGGCTTAAGGCTTCGGGTTTAGGGCTTAATTAGGGGTTAGGGCTGGGCCTTGGGTCGCCAAATGGGCCTAGTTCATTCCCCCATAAACATTACGTTGGGCCTTGAAGCTTGTAAGTATTACCCACATTGGGCTATGTGAATCCTTATGGATTCGGCTGATTGTTCTAGTTGTCAGACCTCAAGTTGCCTTTGTAATACCTCCGTACGCTCGCAGTGGCAGTGATGACAGTTCCACCTAAAAGCTGCCGGCCTTCATTTGCACAGCTCATTTAGCTGAATGTTGCCGGTTGTGGGACCTATGGTTTTTTGGGACAAATGAAGGAATCCTGCTTGCAGCTTGTCTGAACGCATCCGGGTTCGTACCTTGTTATGCTGCCAGAGCCACGCAAGTGTCAACACCATCGCGGGGCTGGCACTGGAATGTAACACTCCCGACCTGCAAAGGGACATACCAGAGTATACAGGGGAATGGAAACATGGAAGCTGTTACACTATTGAGGGTTCCGGGTTTACAGTAGGGCTACTCTTGGCCCAATGATGGAGCAGGAAGGGGAAGAAGTGGAGAATGAAGTGGAAACTGGAGTACACTGGGGTAGAAAAATAGTATTGATCCCCTCCCTGTAATTACCCCCTAAGCCCCCAAATTAAACAAGGCCAGTATGCTATAAAATGCCACCATTGGAATATTTAGTGTTAGGGATTTGGGGGTGAATGCTAGGAGGAGGTGATCTGAAACCTGGGATCATTTTCTCTGATCCCGTGCGTACTATACCCTACATGGCTTCTTCCATGTGTAAGGCCTCACCTTCCGACAATTAATGGCTTCTTCCCCCTGCCAGGCCAAGTCGCTTCAACGGCCAACTGATTAGTGTTGAAAAATCTTCTCATTGTTAGGGCAGCTGCCGCCCGGCAAGTGCCAAAGGGCATCCTATGAAAATCGACTTCATATGATAGGGCCACATTACAATCCTTACCATTGATTTCCATGGCGCAAAGCACAAGAGTGTTTTCACAACATTGTCCAGGATACTTCAGATGGCTGAAAGTACCCATGCAGATGTGGACAAATGACTTTGCAAACAGCACGGGTGCAGTACCATGGAGCTCTCTGTATACTGTAGCAGAGCACGTGGCAAGTTTCCATAGGCTGTTTCTACAAGCCTGTGCGATTTTTGCGCCATTTGGCATCTGAAGTGCAAACCAGCCATTGGATCATGCAAACCACATCGCTAGGCCATGTCATAGAAACAATAGCTTAGCAGTGTCAAGCCATGACATCATCGAGCCAAGGTCTGTGCAGAAGGGAGTCGAGAGGATAAAGGCGCATGAGCAGCCCTCATTGTAGGTAAATAATGGCATGTTCTTGTGAGATGTGTCTGTTGGCGCTGGGCGCTTCTATGAGTTTGCAGATTCTTGCAGGAAGTCTCCCAAAAGGTGGCAGAGAATGAGAAAGTTCAGCAGAGCGTGGAGTGGGCCAAGAAGCACGCCTGCCTTGTGCGAGCCAGCAACTGCTGCAGCATTGCTTCTGCAGACCACGTGCTGACATGGCAGGAGAGCGTCGGCGATAGCCGAGGATGAGCGCGTGCAAAAGGGGCTCGAAGTTGCCAAGGACGCTTGCAATGCTCGTCGGGTGCTGCCGGCGCAGAAGACAAAGTGCCAAGCAGCGCTATCGAGAAGATTTTGACTCTATGATCTCAGCTTCCATTTAGTTTTGCATTTTTCATGTTCCTTCCATTTGATTCTCCATGTTTGGCCCCTATCTCTACATAATTAATGTCCTTATATACACCGATATAGTGTTAAAGCATGGTTTTCAATCCTCATCTTGATTGTTCTGTCGCTGGTTGCAGGATTATTTCCTACATTCTTAAGAAGGGTTAGGGATGACCCCCTACACCCCTAATTAGGCATAAGGATTACAACCCCCAAAAAAGCAACATTACATGTAGGCAATATAGTACCATTGCATATCAGGGCAGCCTAGTATTGCAGCAGGCGAGGAGCTCAGTCCCAAAGTTGCTGGTAGAAGGACACTGGGAAAGTCGTCATGGAGAAGACCCAACAAGGCTTGGAAGCAGTCAAGGCGCTGAAGGGGGAGTTGGGAGTTGTATAGAGGGTTATCTAGGGATTTACACTGGGATTGGTGAATTCATTTTGGGAGATTTGGGGGTCATATAGAGATTATATCGGGTTTATATACGGGGTAGGGATAGTACTCCAATAATGGAGAAACACATGGAAGAGAAGATGGAAGACAAAATGGAAGCCACGATATCATGTCGGGTTCGACTAGATACGGAATATATGGGGTTCTATAGGGCATTCATGGAAATAAGATGGAAAAGAGAATCGAAAAGGAAAGGCAAACTGAGGGTACGTAGGGGTTCTGTTGGGGTTTGCATGGACTTTTGGGTACCCAACCCAGGGCCCTGTTGTAGTCATATGTAGGGTCTAGGATCCTGATTACAGGGGTTGGGATAACCAAAAAAAGGGATCCTGGTGCACAGAGGCCTGTGGTAGCAACCCCACAGCAGGAGAGGACGCGCGAATGGCGGGCTGGCGCTGGCACGGCCGATGGCCCAGATGTTCTCAACACCGCCTTGGTGAAGTAACTTCGCTGATCACAAGGGTTAGGTAGCAGTGTTGAGTATTGTTCAGGATGATCACGTCCAGTCACGTCATGTTGGGTTGCAAATTCTGAACTTGCAGTAGCCAGTTGCGCCCACGATGTTCCCACAGCCTCGTCTCTCTCATTCATGGAACTTTGGCCGCCCGTTTCTTTTTCCAGGTGTGGGAGAAGGGAGCTGGAAGCATACAGAGAATTCGAACAGAGGGTGCCGGCGCCTCAGCATGGGATGATGCCAGCCTGGCTGAAGGATGCTGAAAGTATGTTCAGACTTGCGACTGAGGTGGCAATCCCAGGATCCCTTCAAGGAACCCTGGGCGACTACAGTAAATGAATAAGAGGGCTTTAGTTACCTCAACCCCTGAAATCAGGACCCCATTAGAGTCAAGTTTTGTCATGTAAGGATGTAAGGCGAATTCCTCAATTAAGGGCACTGAGCTGGATGCACCTTTGTCCAAGGTTAGCGCCATGGCATGGAGAGGATCTGCACGAGACACCCTGGACATGGCAGCGCGGGAGGAGTTGAACTCGCGAACAGTCTCGTGAGCGTGAGCAAGAGAGTAGCTTCCAACAAAGAGAAAGCCGCAAGAACAACACCTTTACCACAGCACATACACCAGTCGAATGTAGTTGTCTCCAATCTATCAGCCATTGTTGCAGGAGCAGTGGAAAGACATCAAGGTGCAAGGTGCGCAGTAGTTTAGGCTGCCGCTGGTCAGACTCAATGGATGATCATGGGAAAAGGCTTCTTGCGTGAGCGCAGCGGGCTGCCAAATGCTGACAGGTGCTGAAGAGTTGGCGGTACCAGCACGAACGGAACACACATGTGCCACCTCTCAGAAGAAGGCAGCTGCAAATTTCATACGTACGGGCCAACTACTGATTCAAGGCGGTGTCTCAAGATATGCAGTCCGTGAATATGTCAACCATGACAACGCAGTACAGGTTTTGTGTGGGGAACGTTGAAACCAGCCGCCGGCAAATCCTAGGATTTACCCTGAGCCTGCATGTTCACTTTACACCCGCCCAGAATGGTATTGAGCGAGAGCGCAACATGATGATTTGTTCTCAAAATCATGCGCCCCTTTTGATTGTAGATTGTGTTACGGCGCCCAGTATCTAGGGGTACCAAAACGGGATCCTAATTTTGAGAACTACCCTGATTGGCTACAGTGTCTGAGGCGCCTATCACGTATCCAAGGGCTCCACTCTGCGGTGGACTTTCCGCGTGAAGGACATCACACATCAGCAGTGTTTTAGAAAGGAATACTGATCATATCCTCCTTTCTCCTCTTGGGTATAGTATTTCATGTACAGAATGTAATCTTACTTGGGTTCAGCCACACAGCACTACTTGCATCAGCATCCAGAGGGTGTCTGTGATTCCAGTAAGGTACGTTCGCAGCACGTAAGAGAACCACAATGCATTAATTTCCATTATCCCCAAACATCCCTTTATGATCCCCATACAATCCGTATAGAACCCGTAAGCCCAAGGTATAAGCCTCAAAGCTGCAGACTTAGATGCTGACCTCAGGATCATGACATTGGATTTGCGGCCTGCTTCCTGGATGCTGTTTTACTGTATGGGAGTTTCTGGGGGTTGATATAGGCATAACGGGAAAAGAAACGGAAACTACTACATCATAATAAGGTATCCATTGGGCTGATAGTAGGACATAAGGTAATTAATACGTATTTTATCTAGGGATTAGATTCCCTTATTCGCTGCTAACCACCTGCAAGTTTAAGCTGTTGGCACGTGCTATCTTGCAGTGGCTACACAGGGCGCAGCATGGCGCAGCATGGCTGCGACGCAACATGACTCAGGTGAGGATGCGAGTCCAGGTATGGGGAGGATCACAAGAAGAGGAGGCAGATTGTCGACTTGACAAATCAGTATGGACTCAGAGACACATGAGGCAACTACAGGCTTTCAGTCCCCATTTGGGGATTCCGCGCTGAACTCTTCTGAGAGCACGTGCAGCAGCAGCGGCGGGAGGGCGCACAACAACGGGATGCATCCTGTTTCGTGATTGCTGTGGATAGAATCTTGAGTCTTGCTTGGGGCCAGCCACACAGTGCTGAAGGTCACAAATCCAGAGATCCTCGCCATTAGGGTAGGTAAGTTATGACAGAAACAACCCTCAAGCCAAGCTGAGAGCAGGTGCTAGCAATGGAGAGATACGACAACAAAGATACCATCTCGGGCAGCTGGGTAGCTCTGAGCTCGGGCTACTCCCATCACTGCTGCAGGAGCCACGAAACTAATCGCACTGCTGACTGTGTGACTCCAGTAACCAATGCAAGTGATTGCTCACATCTCCGGCAACGGAGGGAACATGATTTCAGAACGAGATTAGTCCGAGACAGCCGTGCTGGACCTACCCAGAGTGCATGCCCAGGCAGACGAGGACAGGACTATGATCCTGGCTTTCGACAACCGATACAGGCTGGCCCTTCTGAGCACCGCCTTCTGATTTGCAGCTGCTAATGGGTGGACGGTGGACCTTGTGGCAGCGTAGTACTGCAGCCTTCTTATTTGTAGGCCCCTCTCTTAAGAACTTCCATGTTCCTGCCTATGCTGGTGTGCCGGCCAGTAAGCTGCGGGCCAAGACGGTGGCATACATTGCAGGGCACCCAGCTTCAGGAATCACCAGTGCACATCCGAACAGGACTGCAAGGACAGGATTATGCAGGGAGGAGCTTACGTAGTGCCCCTTGCTCCAGCATGGAAGTTAGGACAACAGGTGCAGAGAGCACGCCGGTAATAGAGTGCAAGCTGTCCAGGTTGGTACAGAAAAGCCCCCAGTCTTTGTGCCCCCGGCAGAGGCGCCTTTACCGGAGACTGCTCAGAGCGCGATGTTGTTGAATCTTGTGATTTCTTAGGCCAAATGGATGTGCTGCAGAAAGCTGTTCATGGAAGCAACTCTCATCTTCCTGTACAACAACTGCGGAGATGGCTTGTGAACCTATAAAACCTACATCACCTGATGTACTCCATATTACCCCCCACAAGCCCACGTACAACCCTTGTGATGCATAAGTCCAGGAGCCAGCACCTGCGCCCAGTTCCGCGCCCATCATTTAGGCCGGATGCTTTTGCGAAGCTGAGGTGGGCCCTCAAGCCTTTTTGGGGGATTCTAGGGACCCTTAAGCGTACATATAGGGTATAAGGGCATACAAGGGGCCCATGGTTTCAGCTTTAGAGTGAAAAAGCCGCCGCCCAGCGCTTATCGCAACAGCACCCGCATCCGACGCGGCGACCCCGTGCTTTAAGACATCCAAGATGGACCTAGATGCGAAACAGTGGCCTCAGGGATCCTACAATTTTCACTTGGCAACGAACGCAGGTGCAAAGAAGCTTTGCAGACATGCGCGTGTTTCAATAAAAACGTACCTCCACGTTAAAAAATCACCAGCCACGAAAACTCAAAGAAAAAGCCTCTGATTTTCTGTTGCTGGCAGTGCGACATCCATGTGAGCCATAATCTGACTACTATAGGGGGATATTAAGGGGGATACTAGCAGTTTAGACTGCAGCTCATGCAGGCCCATGCGGAGTTGGCGCTGCCGAGCTGCTTTCAATGAGCGAGCCTCAGCCAATCCACACCAAGGACCTTGAGTAAAATATAGTGGATATATAGGGATAATGGAAAAGAAAATAGAAACTACTATACTATGAAAGGGTATATATTGGGGTTATATTGGGGTTATATTACTTTGAGTTCTTCCTCTGCCACACATGAGCTCTGGTCTAAACTCCTTAAAGGGGGTTACATGGGGGATTATATAGAGAATTACTATAGGGGTTACTAAGGGGGGATACTAGGAGTTTAGACTATAGTTCACATGGGCTATTCTTCATATTTGTACTACTATTGTTACAGTACTTCATGCTGGTCTTAAGCAAGTGTAGGCAAGTGCTGTGAGTGCCGGCCAGGCTTGAAATTCCGCAGTCTGACCAGCACGGCAAGTTCAATGGCGTTTACGAGCGACTAGGAACAATCCCTAGAAGCTGAGTCAATTTCAGAGGCGAACAGGGGTAGGTTTGAACATGGATTTTGACTTTCGCTGTCCTTTATTTCCACATAGTCCTGAAAAAGCCATAAATACATTGAATGTTTACAGGGCCCCAAACCTACCCTAGTCAGAGGCAAACTGCCTCGGGCTTGTACAGGTTTCCGGTCAAGTTCCCTCTGCTCCTTCTCTTGATTCCAGAATCGGTTCAATAAATTTCCAGTGACGCCTCCCACCTGGACTGAGCAGAGCACTGGAAGCCTGTGCAACATGTGCGTTTCAACAACTGCTGGCACTGAACTCCTTTGCGATCTAGGCCTTCGCAGCTCCACCCCGACAACAGCTACATCATCCCGACCCAGCTGGCCTTGGTAGGCGTGAATGCAACAAGCCAAGCGCACTCGACAAAGACGCAACATCTGGTGACAAAAAGCTGCGCGTGCATACTGCCCGTGCTGTTTTTGGAAGTAAGGTGTCCCCTTCCAATCCTATAACAGGATGCCAAGCATCAGCCTGGCGGCCCGACAAAGGAACTCCATCTTACTTCTTCGTGGCCGGGTCCCCAAGTGCCACAGTACCCCATTGAGGACAGCCTGTCCAGCTGCAGACCTGTGGGTATGAGATTTTCACAGGGCAGAAGGTGCGGTGGAGAGTGGCCCTTGAAGTGACCGCTCAGGAGATGGTAGTGGCTGCACCTAGAGTCCAAATATCCATACTTAAAGCCTTTGTACAATCTTTTGTATAAGAAAAAGTACCTTGTTGCGAGCATTTCAGAGCAATCCCAAGCCTGACACCTTTGCCAGCACGGTGCTTGCTTGCTAGCGTCTGGCTCACGAACTTTGACAGAAGTTGAAAGCGCATCTGACCAAGACTGGCCTAAGTTCCAGGAAAAAAATAGTTTGGCCCATAGGCTTAGAAGAGACGGATGCCATGGATGAAGCAGAAAAGTGGCAAGATGTCAGTTATAGAATGATAGAAGCATGCTGATAGGGACATTCAGCCATCACTTGGACAAAGTTGGGAAGTTGGGAAGCTGTTGCTACTCCTTGCCACAGCAACCATGGGGCGCCTTTCCGTAGGCACCTCTGGCTGGTGCGGGCTGCATCCCAAAGACTTTGGGCGCCGATACGACATGGCAACAGCCTTAACATAGGGATTTCCCGTTTTTTGGCGGGTTCCCATACTGGGATAATGGAAAAGAAAATGGAAACTACTATACTATAACAGGGTATATATTGGGGTTATATTAAGTAATCGTTTTTTGGGGGGTTGAACCTATGTAATGAGGAATATGGTGTTTTGGGGGGTCTACATCGGGGTTTCCTTGTTTATGGAAACTATGCAGCTTCAAATTGAGTTCTGCGTCTGCCCTATTACAATCACACCTCGGGCATGATCAAAGCAACTGTGGTGTAGCAAGAGGCTGATCGATGCTTGGGGGGAGCTTCCAGCCTTCGAAATCCAGCGAGTTTGTAGGCCTCCTTGTAACCAGGCACCTCCTCAGTTTGTCATGGGCGGAGAAGTACCCTGTGCCGCCTGAGCCACTCACCCGTTTGGAAGCCAAGCGCGCACCTTTTCCAGGTTGAGTTCAACTGGACTTTCCATGAGCGCGACAACGATGCGGCGCATTACCGCAAGGCAGTCGGGTCCATATATGTTGCTGCAGAGAATGTCTCAACATCTCCCTTCCCAGTGTGTCTGCTCAAGCTTAGCCCCGTTGCGCTGATGGCTCCTCGTGCGCAAGTCCGGAAGCGCCCTAGCGGAGCTGCCCTGCCGGTGCGAAAGCCAGTGACCACGATGGTGTCCGAGCTGGTGACAGCCTTGAAACGGTCTTTTTCAGAGCACAGGAATGGAGCAGACGCGGCGTCCATGACCAAGTACGTGAGCCTCGGTCTGACAAGTAGAACCGGCTGGCTGGCTTTGATTCTGCAAAGTGATCCGGGCTTGAATCAGAACCTGCAGTTCTATTCTTCCATCCTGCCGCAGGAAGGGCAAATTTGTCTTCTACGGTCTCAAGGCGCCCTTGCGCCGACAGATTGCTGGCGCCGTCATTGCCTCATGGAGCCTTTGGCACATAAGAGATGACCTTTCAGTCAGCCGCTTGATATCTTTGCGTTTCAAAGGCTTGTAGCATTCTCACCGCATGAATGATACTGCTTGAGAAGGGTAAGGTTCACAGACGCAAGCAAGCGTGAACTTTGATTCTTGGGACACTTGCCGAGCGACGACTGTTCTTTGGAAAGTTCCAGACTTAGAGATACTGTGAGGCAAAGCGCGCACGGACAGCCGGACATGGAGCAGGTTGGCGGCCAAGCTTTTCATGTCGTACCAATGTGCAGGCACATGTATGCTGGTTCGCGTGGGCGCCTTGTTCCCTACTGAAATTTGAGTGAAAACCAGCTGCCTTTGCAAGGGCATTGCGCAAAAGCTCCTGCCAGCACTCTACTCTTGCAGCACGGCTTGCTTCAGTGGGGACGTTTGCTTTTATGTGTCCGGAAATTGTCCGGAATATTTCACACCAGGAGTGGGGGCGTCTAAATCTTCTTGATCAGGGAGGGAATGTGCTTGTGAGTCTGACAAGCTTGTTCAAGCACACGGACTAAGTCCTGGCAATGACGACTTTTCTGAGAGAGCAAGCTGCCTCAAGCAGACCTCAAATGACATTAGTACTAATTTAGATAGCTGGGGTCGTGCATGCAGGCCAAGAACGTGAGCTCCACTATGTGGGCGCAGAGGTGTGCTCTGGGCTGATGCGGAAGGGCCTTGTTGGCCATGATTTCCTGGATGCCGCTTAGATTTGTTTCAAGCACCCGTTTGCGGACAAATGCGTGAGCGAACCTTGTACTAGCAATTAGGCTGTGGTGTGTTGTCTGCTTTGAAAGATGCTTTGTTAAAAATGTGACGCTGCAGCTGCAGAGCAGCATTTTCAGGGCTTAACAGTCATCTGACTGGCAGAGATGGAGCTTGAAGGCATTTGTCTGTCTTTGTGTGCCGACGCCCGGTGGTAGAGACCCAGGTCGTGAAATTGGGCGTCACCACTAACAGCTGGTGGGATACCGTGGACATCTTTGCAGCATCGTCCATGTCTCCATACCTTCTGGCTTGTGGGGATGGCTCACCCAGCACCAGGCTCCTCCAAGAGATGGACAAGTGGGCTGTCTCAAACAATCTCTGGCTTCGCAGAACAGCCATCTTATGCCAACTGAAGTTGAAAGGGCAGACGGATCTTAAGAGGCTGGAACGCTACATCAGCTGCAATGCTTCTCACAAGGATTTCTTCGTGCGCAAGGCTATTGGCTGGGCTCTGCGTGAATATGCCAAGCATGACCCCAAGTGGGTCAAGACATTTCTAGCCAAGTACAAGAGCGAGCTGTCGGGCCTTTCTGTCCGTGAGGCAAGCCTCCATTTGAGCTGAGTAGACGCATTTCGCCAGAAGCGCCCATGGTGGCCTTATGGCATTTATCGTTGTGATGCCGCATCGGTGCATTTTTGCGTGGAAGACGCAAAGTGCCTTCGGCTTTAAGGAAGACTGGAAGGCTGACCACCAGCCCCCCCAACGTAGTGGTTCCAAGCGTTAGCGCTTTCTCTGCTTGACGTTTGGCGACACACGCAAAAAAGCAGGTTAAAGTCTACCTTTGGCACAGGTGTTGCCAGTGTTGCTCGTACTGTCTCGTTAGCGGGAGTTCCGTGTTCCTCTACATTCATCAGAAGCAGAAGCAACGGCCTCAAATATGCGGGCTTCAACGAGGTTCTGCAATCTTCTTGCTTCCTAAGGGCTTCAAGCCATCAATGGTCTGGCATGGTTTTCTAGGCTGTGCTTTGAGTCCTGGTACATTTCTGTAATTAGCATCTTGTAGTTGACGCTACTGTTGTATACCCCAATATCTTCCAATATAACCCCAATATAATACAGTAGTTTCCATTTCATTTTCCATTCTCCCTATATAACCCCAATATACTATGTGAGATCTTGCCAAGCCTGAACACAGGTTGCTTCAGAGCTTCGTGACCTGCGACTCCAAGCAGTGCTGAAGGTGGGAGTGTTACAGGCTGCACTTGCAAACAAGCCCCAAAGCCAAGAGAAGGAACCGGAGATGTTGCATGAAGCTGTGAAGCAATGGCTGCTTGGAGCATCTTTGTTTGTTTTGGTAATTGCGATGCGGATTGTTACGGGGTGAACTGCCTGCGCAAATTAAAAGGATGAAGGGACATTGTTACGAGGACGCAGCCAACACTTGTACCTCCAGCGGGTTTTCCACTCTGCATAGTCACTGTCATGCTACATGTGCTACATCATGCATGTTCCTAGAGAAAATCTTGAGGGGCTGACAACCAATCTGATGTCGCGTTGCAGCTGTTTCTCAAAGTATGTTAGCTGCCACACGGAAAGTAAAGCTTTGACGTGAATACATGGATCATGCTGGGGTGACCAACGCAGATTCTGCTTGAGCAATGCAGGCTCAGCGACATGTATGTCACGACTTTGCCAAAAGTGTATATACACATATGTATATATATACACTTGCACACAAATAACTGCATACATACATATATATATATATAGATACATAGATGTGTGTATATATATCTATGTACAACATACTGGTAGAGCCCTCAGGAAGCAATCCTGGCAACCAATAAGCCCTAAACTCTATAGTAGTTTCCAGGATATTTTCCATTATCCCTATATAACCCTTATTTTTCATCATACAAGCAGTTTCGCTTCAGATCTCTCTAGTTCTTGTTCTCCTTATCCTAACTGGCCGCTGGTAGCCGGAGCTCATGTGTTCATGTCCTCCTGGCGCGGGTCCACGCAGCGGTTTGAGGAGAGCACAAGATTGCTCCAGGCCACAGCGTCCAATCAGAGGTTGAAGCTTCGAGCTGAACCTTTGGAAGGGAAATCCTACTTCTGTAGCCCCATGTAGGCTGAATAGGGTATCCGGATTTGGGCGGATGGCCAGCCTCCAAGCATTTGGCTCATGGTTTTGATGTTTAGATTGCAAGCCATTTGGCCCAATGACGACGTCATCCGCATATGAGCTTGAAGGAGCATGGCCCCCAGATTACAGTGCTACATTGCAAGCCCGCTTGTTTGAAGCGTTGCTGGAGCCATGGGCCCTCCGTTGGAGAAGGAGATCGAAAAAAGAACCAAGGAGCCTTTTGCACTTTCGCAGTGACAGTTCTCGATCATTGGCAGCGGAAGTGCCCGAGGTTTTTCAGTGTGTTTGAAGAGTAAAACGGGCCAAAGCTAGTTTGGAGCCGACAATCATGAGGGAATTGGAAAAGAAAATGGAAACGACAGGGATTATAGGGGTTATTTTGGGATAGCCTAAATCCTAAACCAGGGGTCAGCCTAGCGCATGATACCTTTTGTCCTTGGAACTGCCCGTGACAAGGCGCAGCGAAAACAAGAAGCCCGAGAATCCAAATGTCCCGCACTGCTTCAGCCTGTGATAGTAAGAACAACAGTAATAATAATGGTAATATCAGTAGTAATAATAATAAGAAAAGCGGTACTAAGCGTAGTAGTAATCATAATAGCAATAACACTAGTAATTGCTGTCATAGCTACCCTGTGTCAGGAGCTGATGGCTCTGAGGGAGGAGCGGTTGAGCAGAACAAGCGGACAAAGCTGTAAATGGGGTTGCAGCATGTCTTGTTAGCTAGACTCAGCTAGACTCAGCTTGACTGCCCCCAACGGGGGTGCCCAGATGTTCATCCTTCAAGAATCGAAGGCGCTGCTTGCTGGAGGTTATTCCTTTTGATGTTGCACTGTATGGAAGCTCATGAGAGTTTGCTTTGCAGTCGCTTGCATTCAGCAAGTCTGGGGCAGCAGGAGCTGGAGGGTGAGCTGCAGAGCAAGGCCATGCCACATCTGGATCGTGCCGGAATTGCCCTGGATAAATTAGACACTCGGACAGGTAGTGGCACGTCCAAAGCCTCCTCCTTTTCCTCTTCCTCCTCCTACTCCTACCTCGACTGTGGCGCCAATTCCGGTTTCTGCGGTCTGCCAGGGTCGCGTGCTGACAAGAAAGCAACCAAGAAGTGCTATTTGCTGTGGTTTCCATCTTTGTTTGGTTTTCTGTGTTCCGTTACCCTCTCCCCTGCGCTCATTCTCTCACTGACTGACTGACTCACTCACTCACTCATGCTCTAGCTCACTCTTGCTGTCTCTCTCTCTTTCTTTCTCTCTCTCTCTCTCTCTCTCGTTTATGTTCTCCTTCAGACCAAGGGGAGCCCGCCCCTGCCTTACATACCCTATGATAATCTAGTAGTTTCCATATATATATATACATATAGATATATAGATATATACGTATTTATTTAGCATTGTTTATTCCCTTATTCCCTCCTAACTCTAAACCCCAAGGAGATGAGGGACATGGCCGAGTTGAAAAGCCTCGCCAAGCCTCAGGCCTGCTGGCCTGCTAAACAATCCGTAAACGCCACAGGTGCTTAGTAGGGAATAAGGGTGATATAGGGGCTATATAGGGGGTTTAGGGTTTAGGGAATAATTGGGGTAATATTAATATTGGGATAATGGAAAAGAAAATGGAAGCTATAGGGATTATGGGGTTTATATAGGGATGATAGGGGATATGGGGGCTAATGGAAAAAGCACATGGAAACTACTATTTCGGGTTTAGGTCTAGTAGGGGACTACGGTATATATATATATCTTTATATACTAGGGTTAGCAAACGCCACTGGTTTATCTTAATGGTTCTTAGTAGGGAATAAGGGTAGGGTTTGGGGTTTCGGGTTTAGGTTTAGCAGGAATAAGGGAATATGTATATATATATATAGATAGGGGTTCTATAGTGATAATGGAAAAGAGCATGGAAACTACTAGATTGTAATAGGGTATATGTTGGGTATATATTGGGATTCTATTAGGGAATAAGGAAACACAATTCCCACTATGATCCCTATCTTGTATAGGGGATTCCCAAAATTAGGGGTGGCTCTTTGGGGATCCCTATAATTTGGGCCATAGTATATTGGGGTCCCTCAGTTTTGGGAAACAACCATATTAATGTATTCCCATATTCCCTACTAAGGGCCAGGAAGTTCATTCACTCGGTAGGCTTCCTCGGAGTCCTGAACCCTAAGCCCTATATAACCCCATTACAGTAGTTTCCTTGTTCCTTTTCGTTATCCCCTATATAATCCCTGTAGAGCCCCCGTTTACCCCTATATAACTTCCATATAACCCATTATAAACGCTTAGCATTTGGCAGGAGCAGCTGAAAAAAGTCATGGCGACTATTGCTGCAGTCGTATACGACTTGGAGGCTGTGCCTGTCTGAGTGACTCCTGAACCCTAGGCCCTAAACCCTAAACTAACCCCGTGGACATGTCGGATGGGAAATCTTGCAGTTGGACCCGGGAGGTGAAGACTGAGGCCGACTGGAGAAAAAAGGTGGGTTCTTACCTTGCCGCCTGTCAACAAGGTAGCCAACATTTTTCCACGGCTGCAAATGTGAGGATTGTACTGAGTTTTTGCTGAAGGCTGTCGCGGGTGTGCACACAGCAGGCCACAAACTGCAATGCCAACTGATAAGCCATCCATGCGAGGGAAAGGCTGTGGGCGGGTAACAGAATGCCTCTTGCCAGTTCAGGTGTCGTGTGAGTCAGCTTCAACAGCATTTTAGATGGTGCAAGGCCTAGAATCCCAGAATTGAATCTAAGAACCGCAGGGCGGGGTCTATCACACGATATCGCCGTACAGTCAATGCTGCGGCGTTATGGACTGCGGCAAGTATTACGTCAAAGCACATGGGCAGCTTTCCAAAAAAGATCCCCCAAAGCCGTCAAAGAGCCCCAGTCAGTAGTACTTTGACTTTGTCCATTTTATGGACCCCGTAGACGGTACCTAGAATTTTGAGCACCCCCATATCAGCCTTTGGAAGACCTGTCAACATACTGGAGCTCCACGTGGCCTTCGACTTATCATCCCAACATGTACCCTATTGCAATGTAGTAGTTTCCATTTTCTTTTCCATCATTCCCCCTTAATACTCCCCCCTAGACCCTAAACCCTAAGCCCCTAAAGCCCTATAATCCACATACACCCCGGTTAGCTGAGTCCAGATTTTTCTGCCGAGGTTTCGGACCTCCAACAGTTCGACCGTGACGCTGATGGGCTTGTCAAAGTATGAGGTATGTTTGTACTTGCTTTTCGGTTTCTGGGTGCATGCAACAGATGTCTGCTGAAAATTTGTAAGCTTTCTTCCCGGGGAGCACGTCATCTGCTTAGGAAAAGCTCAAAGAGGGCTCAAGCCAGCTCAAGGAGCTTGAAAGGCATTGCGCTGACAAGGAGCTAAGCTTGGAGGAGATGGAGTCGTCTCTTGGAAGGAATTGGGTATTATATTTGGGTTGTATAGGAGTTACCTGGGGCTATATTGGGATGATGGAAAAGAAAATGGGAACTATTAGTTGGGGCTTACCGCATATGGTTGCGGATGAAGGGTTGTCCTGCGCACCTGTTTGAGGGGTGCGCGGTTCTTCTGAGGTTTGCCGGCCCCAGGGTCGCAAAGCTGCTCAACACGTGGATATGGGCGATGCATGAGTACGCACAGGTTATGAAGCCCATCACCCCCAGGATTGATAAGCTACACAAGATGGAGAAGGAGCTCGAAAAGCTTTATGAAGAAAAGAAGGAGCTTGACAAGAGCAAGCCTTCGTCTTGACCTATCCTTTGTGGATGGCACGCACGAGGAGATCTGGTCTCCTGACCTGAAAATACTTTGTTTCACCGCTGGACTCCACCAGGCGAAAGCTTCTGGAACAGTTGCCCCTCAGCTTTTGGATGTGTACATCCCGCTCTGACGTTTGTCTGACTACGCTGCCCGGCAAAACGTGGAAAAGGGCAATGAGCTTTGGCAACGAGCCACATTCACACTTTACGATGAGCATGGGCCTCGTGGGTGCAAGTCCCTCTGATAATTGTCTGTCTGTCAAGAGCGCACCAGTCAACAGATGCCGAGATTTACATCTGCTGCTGAGATTGCGCCCCCCAACCCAATGCTATAGTTTCCTGGATATGATAGAAATGTCAAATGTTGGCACATCAGGGAACAGATAGGAATTGTCGACAACGAGGGGGCACCTTCAGGAACTTTTTCGACATGTACCCCCGAATTTTGGGAACTTCCATGTCACAGTCTCTTACATTCCCTGGTATTCTAGTGGATGGGAGCCTCCCCTGTTGCCCTAACTCCTCGAGACAGGATGGAGTGGATGCAGTGAGCCAGGCCCCGCAGCTCCTCCAGGACAGCGGGAGGGGTGCTGGGGGAAGTGAAATTCTACTCGCATTTTGGGCACCCCAAACAATAGGGCTGTATTATACTAGTTGCTATAGGACCCCAACGCGAGGCTCCATGATTTTGACAGCCTACCATGGTGGTTTAGGCTTTGCTTTGGGGTTTAGGGGTTTTTGCTTTCTAAAAATGGGCTCCGACATTGCACAGATCCCGGACACCAAAAGGGTTGAGCGTTCGGGATTACATGCCATTTTCTGTTTCAGGGTTCCGTAAGATTCTGGCATGGCTTGCGCATACACGTATGCACGCCAGTCTTACATGATCTATGCAGTGCAGAGTCCTCCTTTCACAGACAGAATATAGATGAACGGCATGATGGCGGCAAGGAAGGTAGCCAGGGTAATTGTAAGATATTGTACGCCATCCGTATCACATCAGGAACGCGATGCGCATGATATCCGTATTGTTAGTGTGGCAACAAGCAGGTTGAGTCAGATGGAGGCCTTCTGGCTTTTGCATGGAAGAATCTCATGTAATCCCTTCCCCCTATTTTAAAATAATATTCCCCATTGTCGTATATTATAAAATATTGGGAGTATCGAACATTAGAGGGGTGGGGGGCTTGAAGATTAGGGGCAATCGGGATTATTCCCGACATACTTGTAGCATAACTTACATTTCATTTGTGCATGTACATGTACATGTACATGTACATGTGGCAATGACATGTCTCCCGTTTTGGCTTTCTCCGTGGAGAGGCTTGGTGCCAGTTCACGTCTTAACGCAGGCCAATGACAGTTGCCACTACGCATTTCATCATGTAGTTTACAGAGCTTGACCCGAAGTCCAATGTTGATTTAAGCTCCTAATAATAGTAATAATAATAGTAGTAATAATAATAGTAATAATAATAGTAATAGTTGATAGGTAGATTAATCCGCAGCTGCCAGGAGGGCGCCGAGGCCTTTGCCGAAACTGTCGCCTCCATTCCAGAAGCGGTCCAGGCAACCTGTTAGCAGGCATAGTAAGGAAGCTTCCAATAGGCTTAGTAAGTGACAATATGTAACAGTGTTACTGTGTTGGTACTTGGGGCTTAGGGCAGAGTATATGGTCTTTGTAGAGGGACTTGGAGGACATAATAATACCAGATGTGACCTTGGTGGCAGTGAGTCGTTGTGTTCGTCATTAGAGTAGCAGCAGCAGTAAGTAGGCGGATATCCCTTCTGAGCCACAGAATCATCCAAGTGATCTCCATTATTAACTACTACTCAGCCACTCTGATCAACCCCGTTTCCATCTGCCTTGCGATCTAGTCTTACATTACTCAAAGTTTTTCGGGGACTAAAACACCAGCACCCAAACCCTAAACCCCAAACCCGCAACCCTAAACCCTATAAACTCCAATTTTGGGAAGCCCCGCTCACCTCGCCAGGTCGGTGCCCGCCGCGTTCAGGAAGGTGGGCGTTCCTCAAAATGACCATTGTATTTTTGGGCATGCTTACGGTTCAGGGGAGGGGCTTACAGTTTGGGGACTGCCCACACCCTGACGAAGTCTATAACAGGCGACAGAATGAGGCCCCCCAAAGACACCAGGGAATCATATCGGGGCATAAGCATACTACTGCAGTATTTCCTTATACACGCACATACCTATATTTATACATGTACGTATGCACGTACGTATGCAAATACATGCATCTGTCATGCTTATACAGTGCTTATATGTACTCCCCTGATATGTGAGTGTAGTATCCTGGGGATATTCTCAGGGCCTAAACCCTAAACCTTAAATCCTAAACCTGAAACCTTAAACCCTAAACCCTAAACCCTAAACCGGGGAGGGGAGAATCCTCAAGGGGTGCTCTTACCATCTCCTTAGATACTCGTTACAGGGGGGTGAAATAGGGGTCTTTTTGGGGGAATTCCCGTGGCTGTTGCATGTTGCTGGCATATCGGGGTAGACCCCCATTCTTTGGAAAAATCCTATACACCCTGAACCCTAAATTGGATCCTGAACCTCATAAACCTCGGGTATTGCCCCCATTCTGTAACAGCTGGATAGTATTCATAATATATCTATATCTAGCCCTTAGTATGACCCCTAATGTAGACTGTGACAGCGCGGGGGCAATACCCAACCTGGACTCTAAACCCTAAACCTTCATATCCTGAACCCTGATATCGAGAAACTTTCAGGTCTTGCTGCTGTGGCCAGAAGCGTCTCGAGACTGGGTTGCTGTTAAGAACTTAATTCAAGTCATTTTAGTGCCCCCTAATAATGGAGAATCAAATGGAAAAGAAAATCGAAAATGCAATGGAAACTTGGGGAATAAAGGGATCTAAGGAAATTAATCTAAGTTACTATATCGGGGAAACCCTAGTATTTACTATGTATACCCATTATGGTAACTTAAATTAAGTCCCTGAACAGCAACCCAGGAGATCCTTCAGCGCAGGCCCATCCTATGCCCACCGTCAGAAGGCAAGATAAGGTTTAGGGGCTTGGGGGTTTAGGGTTTAGAATTTAGATTTAGGTGGGGACTGGGGGAATTCCATAAATCAACTAGGCGCCGCTCTTGCGAACTTTAGCTGCAGGGCCTGGCGGCGAACATGGCTCTTGAGCAGCGGTGTGTGTGGGGGTTTGTCCTCCGGGTCGGCGGTGTCGAGTTTAGGGACTCCCTCAGCGTATGGAGGGGGGGAGGCTGATGAGCAGCGCTATTACCTGTGACCCCAGGAACTCAGTCCGAGATGCCTATACTATACACTACCAGAGGCTTCCACGCCTTCTAGATAGGTCTGCAAACATCTTCCTTTTTTCATACGGTGAAATTAGGTCTGAACTTCTTCTCTACAGTTGTTGGACGAGTGTGTTTTGTCACAACGCACGAGGATCCCCACAGCTTCTGGACCCTCCATATCAGGGAACCCCGAACAAGGGTACACCGAATTTGGGGAAACCACTGAAATCCCTAGAAACCACTATTCACTCCCAGTTTCCATTTGATTTTCCATCTTCTGTTCCATCTCACGAGATTTCTTGAGCACAAGGAAGGAGACTATCTGGCTTGGGTCAATCCCCCAACCTGTAATGGGTACCACAAGGGATTGTTGTAGGTATATATGAAACTAAGGCTCAGGCCCTATGAATTCATGTTAGCTCCATATTTAGGGGCTATTACTGTAAGGAGATTGACCTAACATCTCGCCTTCTTAGTCAGGTTTCCTCATGAACCTCGCTTGTTGACTCTGCAGGCCGAGGAGCGAGCGGCAGCACGGGCTGCAAAGGAAGCTGCCAAGCAGTACCAGAAACTACAGTGGACTGAGGCCAAAGGGTTTGGAGTTCAAGGGTGTAGGGATTGCGGCCTTTGGGATTTCAGATTTGCTGAGTTCATGTGGAGGCCATGGAGAGAAACCTTCAGATGCTGAAAACCATCATGGAGCACCGCCGCAATGAGATCATGCTCGCAGAGATGAGCAAGGAGTGGGACAAGAAGGCGTCTTTGGAGGATGAGCTGAAAGATTTGAAGGTGCGCCAGGCTAGGCTTTCATGTGCTCTCTGGGTGCAACCGGAAGATCTCCCCAGCTCAATGCAGCTTCTTGAATCTGAGAACCCTCAGCAGCTACAACGAGAATTGGAAGCGACATTGGAGAAGCTGGGGTTGGTTCCACCTCGAGGCGCGCTGGATGCATGCCAGCTTGTTGCTCCCACTCTGGAGCAGGCGCATGTTATCGCAGAGACTAAGAGGG
Organism: Symbiodinium pilosum; assembly: GCA_905231905.1. NCBI lineage: Eukaryota > Dinophyceae > Suessiales > Symbiodiniaceae > Symbiodinium > Symbiodinium pilosum. Next base: position 79,054 of record CAJNIZ010009247.1, read on the forward strand.
AGCAACCACCTACGACGCCCATGGCAGCTCCTGTTTTGGAGGCACCCGCTCCTGTTCCGGCTTCGGCAGCTCCCAGCGCAGCAGACTCGCAGCAGCAGACGTTGGCCCTAAGCGGGCTTAAGCTTCCACTCCGATCGCTTGCGCAGCCAGGACAGGCCGAGTCACCCTCCAAGCATCATCCGCACAGTTCGGGGCAGAGAGGCCCACGGCCTCAGACACCGCGTCGCACCTCGTCTGGTCAGAAAGGCAAGGAGGGCAAGGGCGGGAAGCCCGTTGGAGATGTTGGCAAAGGGTCCACAGTGGCCTTAGGGTTCAGTGACCCACATGGCAGCGAAAGCAAGAGGTTCATTGAAGTTTGCACTGATGAGGCGGACAGGGTTGCTGACACAAACACGAGCGGTCCTGGCAAGGGCAAGGGGATAACAGCACCTGGCAAAGGCAAAGGCAAGAAGGGTCCCCCAATGCCCGGCTCTGCTCTTCCTAGCGGTGAAGTTGCTGGAAAAGGCAAGGGAAAGAAGGGACCAGCGCTTCCCGCTGGCAAGGGTGGTCGCATTCGGAAGGTGACCCCTTTGGGCCGCCGGTTCCACTGGAAAGAACTACCGGCTGACAAGCTCAAAGGCACAGTCTTTGACGACATCAACTCCTCCAACAGCTTAGAAATGCAATTCGAGGGGCTGAAGAATTATTTTGCAGATGATGACGAATTGGGCAAAACGCCTGGAGCAGCGGCAGCCAAGGACGCAAGTGCTATAACCAATGTATAGTCCCCATAAATTCCCCGCAATATCCGCAATAACATAGTTGTTTCCTCTTCTTTTTTACTTTATGTAGTTTAAGCCAAAGTGCCAGGATGTGCCAGGTGTATCTCTCGGCCTGCCAGATTGCTTGAGGGCTTTCGAGTGAAACCATTGCAGAATCAGCTTGAATGCCACGTACGGCACATACTGTAATGCTGGCACCTCACAAGTACTTGGCTTCATGCAGAAAGGAGGACAATGCCCCCATCACCGTTTTCGAGAACTCCCGCACTCAGAACATCGCCATCGTTCTTCGTGGCATTTTTGGCCAGATGCCCACTTTGCAGGTGGCCTGGGGGTTTGTCTCCAACACTAAAGCCAGATCTTGTAGCACCTTGACATAAAGCGTGTCGTAGGTGTTGACATGAATCATGGACAAGTGTATTTACACGCACAGTGTAGAGCCCATAGCAGTTGGCATGAGGCACCCAAGCCAGACTCCATGCGAGAGCCTCGTCAAAGCAACAGTCCCATAAGGTCAACATGCCTCGCTCAAGTCGTTTTGGACAGAATGGCGCTGGTAGAACAAATTAGCTAGTCAAGTCTGACGCTGCTTGTTGCTGACGAAGGCGTTGATCGGAAGCACGCGCGCCCCGTATACTGAGATTTCTAGTCTTGAGGAAAAAGCGGCCACGGACAATAGCAGCAACTGAAAAACCGCACTTGGCAATAATCAGCGGCGTGCTGCTTGTGATGGGCAGAGCGATGCTGAGATGCATCATCATGCGCATTTATGCTGCTGCCTTCATTCTGTAGCCTGGCCCCATATGGTAGCTTCCCAAAATCAGGGTCTCCCCAATATAGACACCCCAACCAAGTACTACAACCCTTATTATCATAGGTACCCCCCCAAAAAAGGTACCCATCCCCCATACGACCATTTTGCAAGGAGACAGAGGCCCTGGCTGCAGGCTTAGAGGCCGTGGACGCCACACGGGCAGGGCCGGTGCTTCGGCAAAGAAGGTGTTAGGGTTTAGGGGTCATGTGGGTGGTTGTCAAAATTATGGTCCCTTTTTGGGTACCCTAAATATTATGTGCCGTATTATAATAGGGACCCGAAAAGGGACCATCATTTTCACATCCACCCATGTAGGGACTACGGAAAGGAACATGGAAACAACCACAGCACGGGGGACTTTATAGGCATAGTATAGGGATCAGGGTTTTTGGATATTACCCCAACGGTGGAGAGTCAAATGCAGAAGAGAATTGAAAGTCAAATTCAAACTAGTAACCAGGTTTATAAAGGGTAGGGTTTATGGGGGCGGGTCTATCAGGTGCTTGTAGGGCGTCTTTGGCGGATGGGTCAGATGAGGCAGAATATCGGGATTCATTGGATCTTCTGCGTGAACATAAAAAGAAGACCTTATAAGGCTATCAACCATAGATTCTGAAAAGCAGTGCAGAAGCGGGGTCTCAGGCGAAGCTTCGAGGTTTTTTCTGGTAATGGAATCGCGGGGGTCGCCGTGGAGAAGCAGAAGGTAAACCAGTGCTCGCTAGTGGGGACTGTCCAAACTGGAACCGGCCATTCAACACACTATGCGCCTATGGAAAGCCATACTGCAGGTTGCGCACTGCTTGGATGCCGACCGCACCGGGCTGCTGCCCACAGCTACTTGACAGGAACCAGTAGGATGCGAAGTGGCGACCATAGGATCGGCAGATGTCAGGACACGGGAAGCGCTGATGCTTGACATTGAAGTTGTCTCTCGAGGCAATGCCCACAGCCGAGGAGGCCCAGAAAGACAGAGGAAGGGTTTGCGATTTTGCGTAGCCCAAGCACGGGATATCGCTGAGCAGGTACCTCGGAGAACCGTCTCCCATCTAGTTGTGAGCATATACATCCAACACCAGGACTCAGCATGATGCCTTGCTGAAGAGCCAATTGGCTGTCTCAACGCTCTGAAGAGCTTTTCAAATCCCCTTCCTTCACTGGGCACCAGGCGTTTGGGCAAGCATCCAAATCCTTACAAGCTGTAGTATCCCCTGTTGTAACCCTTATAATACTCCCCTATATAACCCTAGCTCACTTGAATGAAAGGCCGTCCAGCTTCTGTCTCATCCGCCGGAGCGGCTCAGGAACATCGAGAGGCTGCTGGAGAATGAAGTTCTAAGTGTTGAGAGAAATCATATTCCTTAAAGGGGGTTATATAGGGGACTACTATAGGGGTTATTAGGGAGATAGTGCCCTTCATAGCTTTCCAAAATTAAAGGCCCCAAACCCTCTCAGCTCGCCTCTCACATGTCAAGGGCTAGGTTTAAAGAGTTCGAGCTTGAGGCTTTGCCCAGGAGGTTGAATGCTCCGGATTCAGGCACTGAGGACGGGGTTTAGCAATGTGAGTGGCTTGCCGATTCCAGGTGCAATGGTTCGGGGCTGGGAAGGGCACTAGTTATCAGAAACATGCGCGGCAATGCGTCCAAGAACGTTTTGCAAAAAGTAGTTGTTCAGTTTTATGCAGGGCACTGTCGCGCTACGCTCGCTTCACGCGGAAATTGCACCCCTCAATTCGACCCCAGATGGCTTCATGGAAAAAGGAAGCAACAAGGGAACCCCACATACATATCCCCAACAGCATCGGCCTTTTCAGCACACTTGCGATTGCCATGACCATCACTTCCAGTATTACTTGGGTTGGGCCCCCACCAACTAATAGTGGCATACTCGGAATATGTAAGGACCTTGATAGAAGTACCATTACCTCTTGTGGTCACTATTACTGGGTGAGGGCCCAACCTAAAGTATTACCATGCTTGCTTGCCATCAGGCTGGTCCTGCCCCTGGCGCAGATAAAGCGATGCCGGGAGCGGGTGCGAGCAATGAATCTGTCTGCGAATGCTGAGAGAGATGCTGCCATGCTGCAGGCCAGAGGTTGCTTCAGGGATCATTGACCATGGACGGAGTTGTTCGCTTGATATCGGATGTCACAAAGATTTTCCCTAAACAAGGCAAGGATGATAATGTTGACTTTGCAGTAGGGACTCGACCCACACTTCAAATGCCGCCGCCAGAACACAACTATAACAAGACTCACGGTTACAATATTCCCGGAGAATATTAGCGCGGCAATGATTCCACTTAGATCTGAGTTGATTCAGAAAATGTCCAAACTATGTTGTGGGCCCGTGGGCAATATCATTCCACAGCCCCCCCCCCTCGAAATGGAGGGTGATCAATCAGAGGGGGAAGTGCAGAGGGGGGGGGGGGCCTTTATGCGAAGCCATCATTAAAGGGAGCCTTTTTGAGGCTCATCTTGCTGTGGGCAAAGAGGGAACAATGCTTGTGACAGCAGCTGCATTGGCAGGCCCCAAAGTTGATGAATATGTATTAAGGCGGTCATGTCGACTAAGCTTCGCAACCGTTGACCACAAAAAGTAGGTGTGTATGTATGCATGCATGTAGGTAGGTATGGATGGATGGATGTATCTGTATATGCACAGATAGCTGCTTGAGGCTGCGTGCGTGTTATTGTTTTGCTTTACTCGTAGCAGTTGAGCTCTACGTAATGTCCCACTGCTATGAAATTCAGGCAGCACAACTGGTCTTCAATCTTGCTCGGATTGGACATGCCTGAAGTTTGCGGAAGATTTCGTCGGATTGTGGCCAGTTGCGTGAGATGAAATCTGTTGATCATCAATGTGTAAAGCATGCCACGCATGCATTGCACTCACATGATGCGTGGGGTTTGCAGTGGCCTTGGGCATCCGTAGCACAGCTTGTCACGCATCGGGTACCATTCAGACCTGTGCATGCGGTCTGGCGGCCAGAATTTCGACACATGACAGGGCCGCCTGGATGCTCTAAGCACTGCCTGCAGCGCCCTTCGTGGCTCCTTGGCTTTGCGGCGCTTCTTGCGCACGGCGCCTCGTCGCAAGAGTTGGCAGCAAGGGCTGCGGCCATAGGGTTTGGCATGGCGCCCTTCTCCGGACTCTTCAAGCCATGTGCCCGACACTGACTTTAAATTTCTTGTTCTGCCCACATACGTGAGTATCGCGAGGTTAAGCTTACAGAGCATCGTGGGAGCCTTCGCAGGAGCATTTCAAAAATCCGAGGTGGCCAAGCTTGGAAGTTGGATCAACTCGTCCGACCCCGAGATGGAGATCCTTTTTCAGCATTCTAGCATCCATTTTAGCCTCGGGTTTGGGTTCTTGCAGTTACCAAAAGAGGCCTTGGGTGGTGAAGAAGAGGTGTGCATCAGTGCAAGCAATCAAGCAAACAAGGAAGGGCTTCGCAGTCTCTTCAGCTCTCGGCAAGCTGCGGCTTTTTCGCGCCTTGCGGAAGGATAAGGCTCAAAGCGGCTGGCTATATGGTGCCAGCTTTCTGCATGTTGCTGCAGCTGTGCAATTTGTGCCATTCACTCCGGACTGCAGCATGTGATTGCGAAACGCATCATATGGCAGCCTGATGCAGGCGGTGTCCCTTTTGCACATGGCGCTGCTGGCCGCGTCCGGCGGTGAGGCACATACAGCTTCATGCCATGTCGTTATTCCTGTTTCGAGACTTTTGCAAACTGTTTCGATTTCTTCGTTGGCTTTGGGCAGAGTAGCATCCACGGTCTTTTCCGCAGCTTCAGAACTCCACGTCAAAAGTGGTTAAAGAAGGCGAACCGAGCTTCTTTCAGGAATGAACGTGTCCATGCGCATGTGGAATCTTGAGAATGCTCATATATATAGAGCCAGCACACTGGGCAAAGCATGTGCGTGGGAATTTGCCATCCTTCTTACAAGATCAAAATCCTATCGCGGGCAGCCATGCAGCGTATGCTTAGGCTTTCCTTGGTCTGTTGAAGTCTAGCCGCTCAGCAGGTTCAACTAAAAGCTATTCAGGGCCATCACTCCCATACCTCTGACTCATCATTATAGTCCCCCCTAAGTAGATAGAATATGGCTTTGGGTATACTATAGTAATACTAATAAGATCCCCATATACCCCATATTCTTTCTACTTAAGGGGGACTATACTTCTATCTCAGTTTCTTATGTTTCTTGCTAACATTTTCCTTATCATCATCAGTTTGGGTTGAGCAGGTTGCCGTGCTGCGTGGACTCTGCACCAGCTTCGCCCTAGAGTTGCTGGGTTGCTATTAAGGAACTATAAATAGATAACCGTAAGGAACTATAAATAAATAACCGTAGTGGGCATATATATATATAATAAATAATGCGGCTTCCCCAATATGGTAACTTGAATTAAGTTCACTACATCCCTATATTCCCCCAGTTTCCATTTCATGTTCCATTTTCTTTTCCATTTCATTCTCCATATTGTCTGGGTATAATATAGTAACTTGAATTAAGTTCCTTAACAGCAACCCAGGTTGGAGCCCTTGGAAGCCGCAGCCCGGGAAGACTTGGCGGACTTGGACAAGGCCCTCAGGCTACCTTTTCTAGGGGACAAGTACCTAAGGAAGGATGCTGCTTAAGTTACCCTAAACCCTACACCTTCAACCCTAAAAACACCCTGAAGCAAGGGGGGCCTATACATGGTGGACCCTTAACAAGGCACGCCTTAAGACATCCCTAGGTCTTCTGCAGGTCCCCAAAGGTTTGACATCAGGGCTTCCTTAAAGTTGCGTTGTGGCGATACCCTCTCTGTAGACATTACAAAGGAGGTTGGCATACTTCAATGCAGCGAGTGTACAGAAAATCTGCAGGCATGCATGATAAGAGGACAATCTAACATGCGGTCACAGGAGTCCAAAGATAGGGACATGAACAGGTGCTCATGCAAGGGATAAAAGCTCCGCCACCACAGCCTTACTCATCTTATCTCATTTTCCGTGCCGCATGCCGGATGCGCAGAAGTCATTTGTCTGTCATGTTGTGCTTGCTGGGCTGCGTGGCAGTCCACCATCCCCCTGCCCTCTTCAGGCAATCTTGCATTTTGCTGCTGAGGAGGTGGGGTGCCGGGCTGCACCACATAGCAGAAGTTGAGCTGCACGTGCTTTGTGATTGCCAGTTGCCTTAAATAGCGCCAGGCGAACCCAGACATGTTTCTTCAGGCATGGCTGCTGGCGGAAGCCGACGACCCTGCAAATTCCTTGCCTGCGCATACACAGCTTCGGGCAAAGCTGCGGGCAATACACCAGGCCCTTGGCTTTTCCTTGGCTTTGGCTGAGAGAGTTCGATTATTATTCCTTCGGCTGCGTATTTCATCGCAGAAGTACAGACTCAAAGTAGCTCAAGGAGAAGAGTCTAATTAAGCCAACAAAAAGCTGCCCCGCCATCAGGAGCTCTTGCTGCCTGCTCGTGAACAGCTTCAGAGCGCGATTGGCTCAGACGTGGAGTAGAGGGGAGAAGAACCTAGGCGATGACTGCTGGTGTATGTTCTGATTCCAAATACTGGTCACTTTGCGGGGTCTTCAGGCTCTCCACATTTTAGGCTGACTTTCTGAGACGTGAATTCTGAAGTTTGATGATGGTACAGGTATCGTCGCTGTAGCATGGTTTTGAACTGAATCCAAGTCTTCTGCTTTACCTTAGGCTTGCAGGTTCCCTATGCCATGTTGTGGACAGGGCCCGTTTAATCCCTACATCCCCAACCGACCAAATGCTTCAAACCCTGTGTCCCGGCTGCAGGCGAAGCCCGTTTTGAAAACCTTTTTGAAACCAAAAAACCTAAGGCTTGGGCTGCCCTCCGACTGGACCTGGGCGTCACACTGCGCTTCTTTGCTGAGGAGACCTGCGATCAGCTAAATGCATCGTACAGATTGGCAGTCTCCTTAAGTTGGATATCTCTTTTAATGTGGGGATTGCTACTAGGGTGTATGGGGCTTGTGTTGAGGGATGTATGTAACAAACGCAGGGACCACCAGCCTTTGTAGGACATGAGTTTTTGTGATTCTTCGGGGCCAGCAGGAACGAACTTGACATGAGAACAGGTCCTTATAAGGGCTTGAAATTTGGGAACTTCTGCAACACTTGCAAACATTCCTGCGTTTTTCAAAATGACCCTATAGAATCCTCAAGATGGACTCCCCCTGATCCCATGGCATCTCCTTGTTCGTATCAGGCGGAGACTCCATCCTTAGAGACAGCTTCGGAGCGCCTGGGCACCAGGGAAGTTCTGCAAATTGGGGTGTAGGGTTTAGGGTTTAGGGTGTAGGGTTTGGGTGCGCCGAAAGGGTACATGGTAGTTTCCCAAAATAAGGGGACCCCAAGATATACCCAAACATATACTATAGTCCTTATTATAGGGAGCCCCAAAAAGGTACCCTAATTTAGGGAAACCCCCACATAGTCATAGAGATTATTAAAGCAGTATGGGTTCTCATTACGGGCGATTGTAGAAGGATTGTCTTGAGAACTACCTACATGCTATTGTCACGGCTCTCACGATCATTGGCATCTCTGGAAATCAATTTTGACAACTTTGAATGTGATGGAGTGATGGATGTAGATATCAGGTATTGTTGTAGCTCTTCTTGTTGTTTCAGATGTTATTTGATTTGTTATCCCTTGACACGATGAGCTTGACTTGGTCCCTGATTTCTTGACGGCCCGGAGGCTTTTCAAAAATGAATCGCAAGCCAGTGAAAAAGGACACAAGGCAGCAGCAGGAAGAATTGAAGCGACACGGACTCGAAACTAAACGCAACTTAAGGGCATTCCTCGTCGGGTGCTAGAATGGCTCTCGAAAGAGACCTCTGAACAACGTCTTGGGTTCAGGGCTATCGGATGCAGGGAGACAGGGCCCGTTTCCTGCGCATTTTGCCAGTTGTGGTCTCATTAGGGGTAATCCCCCCAAATATGTACCCTATCATACTATAGTAGTTTCCATTTTATTTTCCATTATCCCAATATAACCCCAATAAACCCTAAACCCTAAACATGTGCTCGGGAGGGATTCTTCAGGGGCGTTGGGAGACAGCCACCCAGGCAGCTCTTTCAGACACTGCACGCCTTTCAGAAAGATGTGGCCGCTGCAGCTACGGCGCCTTTGGCGTTAACACACCTCAGAAGAGATGATCTCGTAAAGTTGGCGAGTATTCCATAAGGGTTCAAGTAACCAATGCTAGGCTACTTGGCTTTTGCGCAGTACAAACTGCAGAACAGACATTGCAAAAGTGTTGCAGTCAGGCATTCGGACCCTCTGCAGTTGCTGCTAGGGTGGTTCATGGTGTTTCGTCATGTCTGTAATTGCATGTAATGGCTGTGTTCCAGCTGATTGACATTTTTCATTGCTGCCGCATTCCATTCACAGTCAAGATGGCATTTGGCGGGACAATGGCTGACAGAGGAGCAGCTTACGTTTTGACAGTTGATGCTCGCTGTAGTTCCAAGAAAGATGCGACGAGCAGCAAGCAACACGCCGCATGCATCATGGCTGTGGAGACATGCAGACTTTTTTTGTAAAGCACTAATGTATGATGATGTTATCTTGGCACTGGGTATTGCGCATGAGCTATAGTCTAAATTCCTCGTATCCCCCTTTATCACCCCCGTAATGATCCCCTTTCTAATGCCCTATATAACCAACCCATTTAAGGTGTTTAGACCATAGCTCATATGCGCCTGGCTAGCTGCAGATTAAGCCCGTCTCGCAAGGAAATACTTGCACAGCCGCGTCGATTCTTGAAAGCATACGTGCACTTGGCTGCACTGTCCTGGGCAAGCAACCATATAGTGGATATAGGGGCTAGAAGGGCATAGAAGAGCTAGAAGGGAGCCTATAGGGATTACAGAGGCATCATATGGGGGTTGTACTGGCTCAGTTTTCTTTACGTTTTATCATCCCCTTTGTCACCAACGCCCCAACTCCCTCCTGTACCAATGCAGTACCATCAAAAACAAGAAGGACTATGTTGTTCGTGGGGTAAGGGTGCTACTTATTGCGGAGGGAATTAATCAAGACTGTGGAGCAGTGATATTACAAAGAGGTGAGACAAAGCTTGACCTGCTTTGCAAAGGGCGGGGTCTCAATTTGTGCGGCTTTGAGTTCAGAGCAATGACAGTGCCATTGCTTCTGACAAGTGACATGTTTGCAGCAGCGTTGCTGTTGCTAGCAGCAGTCTTTGCCGTGTGTCGGGCGTAGCGTTCTCTGCAGTCACATTTGGTGAATCTGCTATTTTTCTCTTCTGGCTTTGTTACAAGTGATGATATTTTCACTGGTGAGAAGTCTTAGTGCAGAAGCAGTACCTGAAGGCAGCTGGTGGTGAGGACCTCCCAGAGGAGCCAGCCCCGGACAAGAAGGACAGTCCCTCAGGCGTATGCTAAGACATGGAGCTCTGCCTGCGGAAAGGACTTAATCCAAAGTTGTGAGTATACCGGTGCCCACTAACAAGCACTGCCCGGCAGTACGAGGGCATACTTGCAGACAGTAGTTTCAAGCCCCCTGCAGCACAGAGCACACGTTTCGCAAACAAGCCGTACGTCCGTTCCAAGACTGGAGCGCATGGGTGCAGGGTGCCGTGCGTAAATCTTATCGCAATCCCTGACCTGATTCTGGACATGGCGCATTTTTCTCTTTGGGATTGGGCTGCTACCTCAAGGGGCGGGCCATGTGCAACTTTGGAATGTGGCAATGACTGCAAATTGTCCTTGGGTTTACCCATGGCAGTTAGATACCACTGATTGTGGTTTCCCCTGGGCATAGGAGGCTTTTTGGTTTGTGGAGCTGATTCTCTGTTACAGCCCTGCCCATCTTGCTGAGATGCGTGCACAAAGCGCCTCCGCCGTCAAGCTGGGCCGTGCCCCAGCTGCCAATTTATTGGGTTTAGGGTTCAGGGGTTTATGGTTGTGGTTTAGGGATTAGGGTTTGGGTTTAGGGTTTAGGGTTCAGGGGTTTATGGTTGTTGCCATTGTTGTCTATGGAAGACCTTTGTAACTGTGGCCTTGGAGTTGTTCATGGTTTCCTGATTAGCATGACATCTAACTAGAGGTTTCGATTGTAGAAGCCCGTGCTTTAGCTTCAGGCTGCTGATCCTCTGTCTGAACGGGTTTAGACACACTGATGCTTAAAGGGAGAGTGGGGGGTGGATCCCTATATAATCTCCATATATAACCCTGTAGGCCCTAGAATGGTACCTATATTCACTCCTACTGGCCCTCAAGCTTGAGGAAGAGGGGGAGTGGATCCCTATAGCAATCCCTATAGAAGTCCCCATATATGCCCTTACAGAAGTGCTTGTATTCATTCCCGCTGGCCCTGATGCAACAGTCGTAGATAGGAGAACTTTGCTGAGGCCATTTTTCAGTCGCCACCTGGCCAGCTTACAAGTCCCAGACATATTGGGGTTATCTTGGGAAAATGGAAAAGAAGCGGGGAAGCTGCTAGATTATAATAGGATATATAAATATGCATATATTTGGATCTTTCAAAAGAAAATGGAAATTACTACAGGGTATTCGTGAATATATTGGGGCTATATAGGGGTATAATATAGGGTTTTTTCTGAACGTCATTACCTTCCTGGTCCCTACATGAGCTGAGTCTGAACCCCTCAAAGGGGGCATATATAGGGACGCGGTCTAATTAAGGTTTAGGGTTTAGGGTTTGGGGTTATTGAGGCGGATACTAGGAGTTTAGATTATGGCTTACATGATCACCACGCCTGCCCTCCAAAGTATTACCTGGGAGTTTGCAGAAATAGTGGTTCCCACTATATTTATACCCCAAGATACTATAATGCCATTTTGGGGGACCAGTTTGGGACTCCCAATTTTTGCAAACCCCCACCCAATTAGGGACCAACGTCCATTCCAACACTATGCGCTTAGCGCCAATGAGATACTGGGCTGCTGTTCAGGAACTTTAAGTTACTATAACAAGGAAACCCCATGATAATAGACAGTACCTACCTCATGGGGACTCTAAACCACAAGAATGCCCATACTATGGTAATTTGATCTAAAGTTACTCAACAGCAGCCCAGTAATGAGAGTCTGAGGCCAGCTTCGGAAGGGCTTGTCCTTGGCTGATCGGGTGACCTGACTCGCAGTTGGGAGATTGGATTTAGGGTTTAGGGATGATTAGGTTTAAGGACTTAGGGATTAGGGTTAAGGGTTTACCGTTTAGAGGTTGGGGATAAGGGTTTAGGGTCATTCTTACTAGTCCTCATACTGGGACATACGGAGGATTCTGGCGTTCTGTAAGGGCTACTATGGGGATCCATTGCGCCATTCGCGTCCAAGCCTGAGTAGGTACAGGTTGACCCCGACTTGCTTGTCACTTGTGGGGTTGGGGCTTGACGGATGCAGGTGGCCCAGCAGAACTCCAGCAACAATGCCACAGAGGCCATCAACAGCCACACCGGCCTCAAACACGCGCAGACCCAAATGCTGGAGGCGCGGCTGGGAGTTTCATTTTTAGTATGCTGACTCGTCGAGGTTTAGGGTGTGGTACAAACGGCACCAATCAACTCGTACAAGTTGACGAATCTCAGAGCATGTTCAACACAATGCCAAGCATGGGAGACATGCTTCCTACCCAGTACAGTCAGACCAGCAAGTCAGAAGTGAAGTTGAACCCTGGCACAGGCCAACATGCCCAAACCAGGCGGCTAGAAAGCCCTTTGCGCTTTGTCCTGAGCAATGCTGATGCGGCGCAGAAGCAGAACGCGAAACCCCGAGCTGTGGAGACATGTCAAAACATGTATGGCGATGGTTGTATCAAGAGTTATATAACAAGACATATGTGATAAGGCTGGGTGCGCCTTGTTTCTATCACGAATTCAATTTGCTGATTGCCCTTGGCATGGCTGTGCGCCGGCTGGGTTGAAGGGCAAGTGTTGTGCGAGTTTATTTTCATCCAGAGAGAATCTTCAGTTGATCTATCATCAAATATCGTCTGACAAAGCGTGGAAGTCTCCCTCTGAGCTTAGGCTCTTGTGTTCTCGAAGAGAATGCAAGAGCAAACTGCAACCCTTGCAGTGCTGCGCAGATCATTGTCAGAATATGGGATGACATCTCGATGTTGGATGTGTTGCTTGCAACTGCTCTAGCACTGCCCTGCATCAGGGAAGTTGCGCAACTCCCTTCATGCAGATGTTATATCTGCGGGCAGCGGCCCACTCGCATGAAGATCAGGGAAAGGCCACAATGCGGACTATGGGCATCAAGGTAGAATGGCATGCCCTGCATCCCCCTTCTTGACTTTCACTGATTCGCCGTCGCTTTTTTCCAAGAACCTCCAGGACTCCCCAACCCCTGTAGAAACAGTTACCAGCAAATTGCTTCCACTCTAGTGGCCTAGCCTTATCTTGCATGCATTGACAAGATCGTCCACTTCCTGCCTGTAACAGCAAAAGCTGTTGTTGCCCCGATCTAAGAAGAACAGACTGCACATAGAAACCGCGCAGTCGAGCTACCCCAACAACACTTCCGGTCTTGAATTTCCAACGCTGCTTTAGGTTAGTGATTGACATTGGCACCGAAAAGTGAATAGTACTGTATCAATGAATAACGAGAGGTCCCCTTTGCCGTAGAGGAGGAAATAAGAAGAGAAATGCTCTCTCTCAGCTCCCAGCCGCTGCGAGACTGCGAAAGGTGTCAGGCCTCGCAACGCACGAGAACCGCCTTCGCAGTCAGCAGCTCAGCTCACCGTCCTGAAGAATGAAAAGAGAATGCAGCAGGGAGTCCAGACATACCTCTGCAGCTAGCAGGAGGCATACCTCAGACACTTGGATTCTCTAATGAAGCGGCTATCCCAGAAAGCCATACAACAGCAAGACCGCCAAGCCTTCTTTCTTGGAGCTACTGGAGGTGAGCATCCTTCTAGCACACTGAGCCTTGCGCCATAGCTGGTTGCTTCGCTGTTTACCCCAGTCTGGGCAGAATTCCTTCCCAAAGTATTGGGTTGTGTACTGGGTTGTTATTTCGGAACTTAAGCTGAGTTAGTATTATCACGAAACCTTAGTATTTTCTCTATACCCATATTGTGGTAGGTTACTAATTACAGTTCCTTAACAGCAAACCAGTGTAGGGGCTTGCGGCGTGTTTCTTAGGTCCAGACCAGTGGTGGCCGCAGCTGTGGTCGAAGTACGGTGAGCTCCAGAAGGCGAGCTTCAAATTGCAGGGAATATGGGGGCGGGGGGGGTGGGGGGGGGTCCCAAAATTAGAGATGCCTTTATAGGGCTTTATAGGGGTTCCATAGGTTTGTATAGGGATTTCATAGAATTTCCAACCGGAAAGAAAAGACTTGGCAACCTGGTTACTTGAAGGGTCATGTGCGGAATAATGCAAAAGAAAATGGAAGCAACTAAAGCGCGTTGGGTTTACATGGGGATATTACAGGAGATGTAATGGGGATACTGCCCCAATGAGAGAAGCTCAAATGGAAAAGACCATGGAAAATGAAATGGAAGCTGGTTTTCTATGAGGGGTTCTCCAAGTAGTGTTAGTCTTTCTTACGTCGCCCGCGAGTTGCCGGTCCTTTTTGTTCTGTGATGTGTGCGGTCATGTCTATGATCTTGGCCATCTTACTTCCTACCGTAACACAACGGTTTAGGGTTTAGCGTGGTTTTGTCACTACTCCTGGCCAAAAGTCGATAAATCGTAAGCCGGCGGCTACTCTCTTGTGGTATAGCTGAAGTTGGTCTTTGCAAAAAACGGGTACCTGGACTTTCTTATAGATATGTTTTCGAGTAAGCTTACTAAGCCTAAATCCCAAGAGTAACATTGTTACTATTACTGCTGTTATTTCTACCATTACTATTACTACTACTATTACTTGAAATCATTAGTACTGTTATTGATATTATTACTACTTATTATTATTACTACTACTACTATTTTCTATTAGGCGTACTACTACTGCCATCAGTATTATTACCATTGGTGCCTGTTGCTAGCTCCAGGCCGAAGTTTTGGGCGGCCTCCTGTGGCAGCTTGCGCCTTCCCACCGACCCTTTGCCTTTGTGGTCAGTAGGGGAATGAGGGAAGATATTAGTTTGGGGTTTAGGGTTCATACGGGATAAGGAAATATTTATGTAAGTATAATGGAAGAGAGCATGGAAGGTACTAGACTATGAGAGGCTATATATGATCGAACTATGTTGGGGTTAAAGTAGGGAAGATTTTCTATAGGGATTATCGAGAATTTGCGCGCCATTATCTCATTCGCTAGTAACCGGAGTTTCCTGACAAAATAGCGTTTGAAGTGCTGATGATGAAGACGAGCCGTTTCCTGACCTGAACTGAGCTGGATCCTCTAACCCTCAAGTTTCTATGCTTCTGGAGGTTCCCTGTATAGGTTCTTCTGAGCTTTCTTGTCTGGTGGGTGCTAAGTGCGCTTCAGGTAATTGTGGGATCTGTGTGAAAAACCCCAAAGTCAAAGGCAGGTGCCATACAAACACATGTGGTGCGGACGTTTGCTGTTTGGATCAGAGGGGAAGCAGACTACCCAAGATATCCAAGGCTGTTCGCGGCAAAGCCTTTACGAGCTTGAAGAGCTGGGAACTGAGCAGCAGTTTAGGTTTCAGGAGAAACTGAACTAAGCAGTCTACATGAGTTCATATGCACATTCATGCGGTGAGGCTGGCAAAACGCCTGCCTAGAAACGCCAGTGGCCCAGAGATGGCAGGTCATTCTGCAACGCATGATGTGCTAGCTAGGGCTCAGCTGAGACGAGGGGCATAATGGGTATTGCCAGTTGAAATCTAGCGGGAGCTCGGAAGCATTGCACGGTACAGAGTCCTAGGTGCTACACATCTTCGAGTTCCGGCATAGCTCCTGGTACGGAGCCCATCGGGACGACGTAATCAATCTGATGCGCAGGTGGGGCTTGTGCCTGGCCTGGATCAATATCCGCAATTCAGATGGCTGGTGCGGCGACCTTGAAGATGGCTGGCCGAGTCTGGCCCGAACCTGCAACTCGGCATATCTCAGGCTGTTTGGCACCAAGCAGAAGGCCATCGGCCGCTATGGTGAGGACATGATCCGAGACACCATATTGCCCATGGTACAAGGCCCAGGTGCCCCAACTGATTCCTTCATAGTTTTCGCACAAGCTGATGTGCCAGATCATGCGAAGGCTGACGCAGCCTTCATGGTGGAGCTGCTAGGTCGTACGGACTCACAGCCCGGAAGAAGTGCGAGATGGGAGCGCGACGTCCTGGTAGCAACGCTGGGGCTGGGAGTGGGCATGCAAGTCAGCGGCGTAGTTCAGCGCATTACACACCGCACAGTTTTTATGGACATCGGCCGATCCTGCAGGGCTTTTCTAGATGCCAACCACGCACGCCGTGCAGGCTTGCTGGACAGTCTACGTATTGGCACGCACGTGGAGGGCCTGGAAGTACAGCATTTGGATTTCCAAGCAGAGTGGGGGATTGTTGGACTCTCATGCCACAAGGCCGTTGTCAGCTTGGGTGCTGCAGAGGAGGAGTCCCAGAGCCCAGAGCAAGCACCAACTCAGCCGCCAATCGAGGACCCAAACCACGCGGTCAAGCGAAGCCGCTGGCTGCGACAAAGCACCGGAGAGTCCTCGGATGCCTTCTGCAGTGATGCAGGCGTCAGTCCTGCAGCCGCCGCAGTGGCGGCCCTGGTAGAGGAGCAGACAGATGGTGCACCACGTCAGCGCCAACGTTGGGCGAATCGGACTTTCGAAGGACTAGCTGAAATTGGCAAGACCTCTGGAAGCCGCCACGTGGTGCCAGTACCCGCGGAGGAGCTTGAAGAACAAGCTCGCATGAAGCGGATGACGGCACGTGCAAAGCGGGACGAACGCACGAGTCGGTGGGCACGTGCAATGGTTGAGAAAGCTATTGACCAACAACACATTACCGCGGCGAAGGCAAAGATTGAGGCCAAGATGGTGACCCAGCTGACATCTGGCATGTTCTGTTTGGCCACAGGTGTCAGCTTGTTGCGTCCTGGAATGTGATGAACTCAATCTACCAGTAGATGGCCCAGGGGCCATGGGCATTGAGGATACGAACTTGTGAGCCATGTCACATGCGTTTTCAGACCTGCCAATACATATCCCTTTGCAACCCCGTAGAACTCCTGTAGAACCCTCGTCCAACTCCCATAACCCCTCTATAGGGACCACCCGAATATAACCCTAATATGACCCTAATGTTACCCCAATATAACCCTCATATAACCAATCGAGGCTTCCAGGCCACAGGGCTCAGCCAAGCGCAGCCGAAGCGAGGGCCCTGCCCCGCGCACGCGGCGCGAGGCCCTCTGGGCCCTTTTCTCCCCAGAAGTGTGGTTTTGAGGGATGTGAAGCGGAATTCTGGTTTTGACAATTTTTCAGGCCATTGAGCTGGCAGGCTGTAGGGGTGGTGTCCAGGTGGGTACCTGCAGTATGTGATCATCCAGGCTTTCTTATTCTTTGGGGACTTGCCACCGTGCTTGGCAGAAATAATTGAGGCAGCTCCGTTCGATTCATCTTGGATTGCTTCTCAGCAGAGGTATGAGGGAACACTCCGTCAGGGCTGTTAGCAGTCCTTGTCTGTGCTTCTGCCCCCCCCAGGCGGCATTGGCCGATCGGAGCCGTGCTGAGACGAAAAAAGCGCAGGACAGCTTGCAACAGATGTTTGGGATGTTTCGTAGAGCCCCAAGCCCCCAGCAACAAAGACGGCGGCTGCCTCTGAGAAAGAGAGATGCCCACACAAAAGAAGCGAAAGGCATGTTACACATGCTGCTGCATGGTTGAGTGCTGGAAGTACGTCACAGTACTCATTTGCCGGGCGATTCAAAGAACTACCGTTTCTTACTCCATCGAGCCTCCTACGTAGGCCTTGCAGTCACACGGCTAGACCGCTAGTCCTCACAGCATATTAGAGCATACTAAAGCCACGCGCCCGCGCAGAAGGCCACCTCTTGACCCCGTCTACACCTACTGACACGCTTGAACCTAGTAATATAGGGATAATGGAAACGAAAATGGAAACTACTATATATTATAATAGGGTATATATTGGGCTTATATTGGCTCCATGAAGCCTCGGGCCTATCTCGAGGCTGCTGCCCTGCCCTTCCGGTTGGGTGCCTTACCACATCACGATGACGCCTATGTTTATGTTAAAGATATTACCCAAGGGCTCTTATGTAGTTCCTTTTTGGGTCTGTTATGGTTTTCTGGTAAGGGATTACAATATACTACCCAAAAAGGAACTACATAGGAGGGTCTGGGTAGAGGCTGAATTAGCGTGGCCTTGATGATCCGTGACGCGTGTTTTCTTTTATCTAGGGGCGCTCCTGCTGGAGTGTCCTTCTGATGAGGGTCCTCTCATTTTGGGTAGGTACATACATAGTAAGGGCTTATACATAGTTTTAAATAAAGTTGAAAAACTCCCGTACAGACAGAAAGTGTAGATGTGCACCTATACTATTACCACATTATTATTATTGTTGTCATGGTTATAGTATTACTTCATTCTTATTCATTCTTATTAGAATTTTTCTATAATCAAAGCGCGGTGCCCCAGAAGGTGTCGAACGCTTTTGCCACAAGTGAAGGTCCGCGCAAAGGCCTAAGTCATAAAACCGAAGCTATATGTCTCGCCTGGAAGAGAACATGGAAACCACTGTTGCGCACTGGGGATTTGGATGCTATTGGGCAATGCTCCTGTAGGAGGAAACCATGGGTCGCGCAGAGCGCCGGAAGGGCGCCGCACACGAGCCGCTCATGCGGCAACAGGACCCAAAGAATCCGAAGCAGGGCATATGTATAATATGTCTATATATATATATACTTATAGTCGGATATACATAGGGTTCATTAGCATCGCCCTTTAACGAGTCCCCAAAACCCAAACCTCCTATTAGGGACTATTGGGGCCTTTTGGCGGGTTTGGGTTCGGGGTGATTGATGGGCTATTTCTTGAAAAGTCTGAAAGCCGGCTTTGGGGCATTCCGCGCCAAGGCCCAATTGAACTGTAGACCCTAAACCATCAGCCCTGACTGTAGTCTCCTTAGGATTTTTTGCGTGTTGATTCTAGTATAACCCAAGGAGTCAGGAAAGACATTATCTTTGTAATACGTCTAAGGAGACTACAGCTAAACCCTAGACTGACTGTAGGATGTTGCAGGCTTACCCAGACATAGGTCTCAAACCTTCTCAGCTGGCAGTGTTTTGAACGAATCGTTCTTGTCAAGCACAGAGTCATCTACGGCACCGTGCAGTGTTAAGGTGGATGGTTGCCGGCTTTATCGCTTCCAAGTTTAGGGTAGAGCATGCCTGGTTCAGCAGGTCGAGGTAAGGCTTCAATTTACGAAGGAGTGTTGCAAGTGCTGGATCTTGCTGAAGTTTTCAACATACACATTGTCGTCGTGTTGCGCAGATGAAGCTGGCTATTTTCCCGTAGTTACAGTAAGTTGCGAGTTCGCGTCTACAGGACGGCTGGGGCCGCGGGGCGCTTTAAATGCCGTAAACATGGTGCGAGGACCCAAGACCGTGAACACGAAATGGCAGTTCCCATCTTCTTTTGCATCATCCCTATATAATCCTCATACATCCCAAATACATCCTAGGCCCTAGGCCCCCCCTTATATATGTCCCCTATAGATCCCCTATGTATACACCCTATATATCCTAGGCGCCCCCTTACTTGGAGGGTCAGGGGGACTTAGTAAGTATAATATCCCGTACAACCCATATAAGCACCCTACTTATCCCCATTACCTCTTTGCTAAGTCCCCCTCACCCTCCAAGTACAGTATCCTGCTTACCCAACCCAAGGTCTGAGGACTTCCCGGACAACTGGGCACCCAATATCTGGTCACAGGCACAAGTGCCACTTGGCAAGCAGGGGGCCCCCTGAAAAGAAGCCACATACCTGTCTACCTGTAGGCTATGCTTACTATTAC
Organism: Symbiodinium pilosum; assembly: GCA_905231905.1. Lineage (NCBI taxonomy): Eukaryota > Dinophyceae > Suessiales > Symbiodiniaceae > Symbiodinium > Symbiodinium pilosum. The sequence continues at coordinate 98,607 of CAJNIZ010009247.1, forward strand.
TAGTCCTAAGATGAGTATTAGTACTCTTATTCTTAGTCTTGTTATTAGGGGTGGCTTTCATCTCCTAAGCATACCGCATGGCAAAGGACATGCCGCTTGCTTTGGATGTTCAGTTCTTTGGTCAGTCGTTAGGGAGGGCAGGTCTGGTATCCGATCTATGCACGAAGCAATGCATATAGTCCCCCTTAAGTAGATACAATAAGGCTTTGCCCAGAACCATAATAATACCTCTACATACCCCACAATTTATGTACTTAAGGGGGACTAAACATCACCCGCTCCCAAGTGTCTTGCCCATGTTAATCTTACTTGAGGCTGCCTGGAGAGCCAGGGAATGGCCCAATGGTGTACAGCACAGATGAGTACCCTGGCCAGTAATGCGTGTTTTTGGATGACTTTCGTTTTGTTTGCAGGCCTCCTTCCAATCTGGAATGAAGTGGACTTCCGAACTGTGGAGCCTCCAACTGACACGAAACAGGTTCTTGCTGATGCAGTTGGAGCAGCGAGAGGCCGCAGCCTTCAAAAGCGATGCGGGTCATTGGATTTGGTGGGTTTTTGACAGCAAGTCGCTCATGTGAGGTGGAGTACTTGAGCTAGCGAATTTGCGCAGCAGGGCCGTTTTGCAGATGGCATGCCTCAGAACAGTGGAAGCCAGGGAGAGGAGACGCAGTGCGACGAGAAAAACTTCGAGACGTTCGGCGACTACGACTACCAACAAGGCGCAGCATGGTCCAGACTGCAACGCTTTGGCTGAATTAGCGCTGCCGAGGTCGAGGATAACTGGTAACTAGACACGACGCTGGCATGATACCTGTTGCCCCTAGGGCCATGTGCTTGTGTCGGAGAATGTTTCATATTCCCAGGCATGAATCATGTCTGGCTTGGATGCTTACCTTGCAGTGCTGAAACCGGCAAAGGGTCTGGAACCCTGACTGTCAGACAAGCTCAGGGATGTTATCCAGGCGCTGTACAAGGATGTGGGGCCCAAGAATGAGTGGAAAATGAAAAGGGAATCGGGATTAGGTAGGGGCGTATGGGCATTACCTGACTTGGAGGGGGCCCGAGGAAGTGGGTCAGTGAATGCTTATGTGTGCTGCAAGTACCTGATACCTGGCAAGGCGACTGGAACGCTGAGCATATGTTCAGGAAGAACCTGGGTTGCTGTTAAGGAACTTAATTTAAGTCACTAGATTGGGGAAACCCTATTAATCACCATATATACCCATTATGTTAACTTAAACCCTATATACCCTATTATATACTTAAACCCTATATACCCTATTATATAACCTATATACCCATGATGGTAATTTGAATTAAAATTCAAAACAGCAACCCAGGAATGAGCGGCTTCTGGTCCAAAAGCGAGTTTGGAGGCCTGGCACTGGGGGCTTAGGGTTTAGGGTTTAGGGCTTAGGGTTTAGGGTTTAGGGTTTAGGGCTTAGGGTTTAGGGTTTAGGGCTTAGGGTTTAGGGCTTAGGGTTTAGTCATATCTGTTGTTTGACAAGGTACACCGCAGTACCCTTCTTCCTTTTTTGTTTTGGGGAGTGGGTGGGGGGGGGGGGGTCTCCTTATTGAAGGTGAACACTGGAAGAAGGGTACCCTCATTCAGATATTTTCTTGTCATTGTTATCATTGCAATGGTTGGCATTGTTGCTGCCCCTCTTATTATCTTTGTTCACGGTGTTTGACTTCTGTTCCCTATCTTACAGTTGCTTTCTAGTGGTTATATGTTACTCTAATTATTATCGTTAGTAGTGTTACCATTATTACTATGTTTATTATTGCTATGGTTACCTTAGTTGTCCTTTAGTTATTGTAGTTCGTCTGTGGGTCTTGGCTTCCTGGCCTGCCAAGGGCAGCAGACAAAGCTGGCTTTTGTTGCCTCCACGCCGCAAACCTTACTGGCTCTTAGTACGAAAGATGGCAAGATACTCCCTATATATTCCTTTTCAAGGGAACATGGGAATATACTCCCTATAAAGGGAATATATGGGACCCATGCAATTCCTGTATAATGTAGTCCCTTATTCCCGGCTGCCTCACATGAGCTGCAGTCTAAACTCCTTAATGGGGTTATGTAGAGGGTTATATAGGTGTATTATTACAGTGGTTTTTATGGGGGAGCACTAGAGGTCTAACTAGGAGTTTAGACTATGAAACACATGATAAAGCTGCTCAACTTGCCAACTGCGCCCCTTTCCCGCTCCTGCAAACCAGAGTAGTCAGACGTCAAAATGTATCAAGACTTTCGGTACAACAACGGCAAAACCTTTACCATCTCTTGCGCTAGCAGGAACCCCAAGAGGGGCGCTTCAAACACCACCGTCCTTTCACAAAGGCCTCTGTACGCCACTGACTGCTCATCTCCGAACCCCCTTTTCCCCATGTCATCAGCATATCTGCCACATGAAGCCCCTTCTAAAATGGCTTGCTTTGCAGGGCTGGCGTAGCAGATCCCGGCACCAAAGTTGGCCGACCTCGCCTGAGCGGGATTGGGGAGCAGATAACTGGTGGCATTTCTTCAAGCTTGGTGCTTCTGTGCCAGAAGCTGACTAGGCAATCAGACAGGCAGCTGCAAGGAGATTCCAACTTGGGATTGCAACAATAGTAGCCACACCATCTGAGAAAAATCCACATTTCCTATCTACTCATAGGCCTTCAAGGAGGGTGGTGCATGGATAAGGGATTTTAAAAGACAACGTGTCATCATGCGGTGATTCAGGTGTGGGGCCATCAGTGTTCCGAGTACATACTGTAGTACTCCCACGGGCTGACGTGCAATCACCATTGTGAATAGGAGCAGTGTGGAGGCGGGGAGGAGGGTCGCTTGTTTAGTTGGGGTCTTCCTGAGGCCCACCACGACCCATCTGAGCTAGTTGGAGTGACCTGCTGGAGTTTCCCAAAATTAGGGGTACCTTATTGGGGGTCCCCATATTAAGGATTATAGTATATTGGGGTTTATATTGGGGTACCCTAATTTTCGGAAACCCCCACCTGCCGCTCAGGCAACAAGATGGGTGACTTGGCCGCAAAGGAGCTTCAGAGTTCTTTTTGCTCTGCTCCGTGGAACATGTGGGGAACTAAGTAAACTCCTCAAAGGGGGTTATATAGGGGATTATATAGGGAACTAGTATAGGGGTTATTAAGGGGAATACTAGGAGTTTAGACAATGGCTCATGTGGGGAACGAACTGCTACACTGGTAGATGCAGATGTGGCATGGGGATGCTGTTATCAGCCTTTCTGTGCGAAATTAGCCTGGCTTGTGGTAGGGCGTAAGGCTATGAGGCTTGGAGCGCAGCCCAGCATGCCGGCATGCTGATTTCACCCACCCAGGCCCTGCGACTGAAGAGTCTGAGCTGAGCCGCACTCTCGCAAGCCGCCTGCCTGATCCCTTCTGTTTGAAAAAGTTCTTCAACTAGGTACCCCAGTAGTATTTCTTTTGCCCTTTTTATCTGTGGGTCTCCTTATTGAAGCTGAATAGTATGAAAAAGTGTACCCTTATTATCAAGGGGTTACTGGGGAACCTAGTCAAGACACAGGGAGCCAAAGATGATATGATGAGAAGTTGCGCGTTTACTGATCGCATTGCTGATGTGAAAATGGTAGTTTCCCAAAATAAGGGGACCCAATATAGACCCCCCAAATATTATAGTCCTTATTATACGGCCCCCCAAAAAAAGGTACCCCTAATTTTGCGCAATTCCCAAATGGTGGGAGCCTGTGACTTGCCAAGGCTACCCCAGTCCCATCGCATCTTGGCAAAGTGAGTCATGTGAGCTGTAGTCTAAACTCCTTAAAGGGGGGTTATATAGGGGATTATATAGGGGACTACTATAGGGGTTATTAAGGGGGATACTAGGAGTTTAGACTATAGCTCATGTAGACCCGT
>CAJNIZ010009248.1:3179-13621 GCA_905231905.1 Symbiodinium pilosum
GTTTAGACTATGGCTCATATCAGTTATTATACCCATTATAGTAACTTAATCCAAGTTCCTTAACCCTAAACTCCAAACCCTCAGCTCTATATACCCTATATACCCATTATGGTACGTAACATAATCCAAATTCCTTAACAGCAGCCCAGTTGCTGAGGTCACCTGAGACATGGTCAGGATGGGAGTTATGGGTGCAGCGCGTCTAGGGGATTTAGGGCTCAGGGTTCAGGGATTAGGGTTAAGGGATGGGGCTACCTGAAACCCAGAAGTATGTAGAATAATTGCCTTTTGGGCAATTTCTAAATGTTTGGGGCTACTATTTCACCTACATTCGGGGTCCAGGTTGGGGTTTATGTGGATTTCATCAGGATGAAACTCGTTCAGGGTCCAGGAGGTTCGGGTTGCGGGGCTCTCCGGGATTTTGGCGGTCAGGGACTGCAAGGGTTCCAGGGCAAATCTCCAGCAACGCCAACCTAATACCCATCGTCATCATCCGGCTACAGGTTTATCTACCTCTCCAACGCTAAACCCTAAAGCATAAAACCTTGACCCCCTTAATCTAACCCGAAACAGCCAAGCCTAAACCTACAGACTCACTATGCCTATGACCCTTCCAAGGGTTGCCCTACAGACTACACCCAAAACCTAAACCCAAATCTATAAACCCAGAACCTTCATCCCTAAACCCTAAACCTTAACCTTAAAATCTATATATACCTGTATAATCCCACATGTATGCCAATGCAACCCTAAACCCTAGAATCTTCAGGGTTGTTCTCAAAATCATGGGCCCCTTTTGGTTATAGGTTATATTACGGCACCTAATATTTAGGGGTACCAAAATGGGATCCTTATTTTGGGAACTACCCTTCAGGCGCCTGCAGGGATTCTTGCAACGGGATGTTCTCCAAAGCCTCGAGCTCGCCCTTTTCGAAGAAAAGCCTGACTGGTGCAGTCAAGGTTTAGGGTTCAGGGTTTTGGGTTTGGAGCCCTCAACCCTAAACCCTAAACCCTAAACCGTGTTCTAGGGCTTCAGGGTTTTCCGGTTCTAGGGGCTTAGGGCATAGGATTTCAGAGCTTAGGGCGGAGGGTTTGGGATTCAAGGCTGGGGGTGCTTAATTGCTGGGGGCGCAAAAAGGACATGACCCCTTCAAAGGGATGATATACACATGTATAGGTTTACATGTATATATATATATATGTATTTGTTAATCTACACACGCGCTGGTGCTTAATCACTTTGTAGGTAGGTAAACAGGCTTTAGGGTCTCTTTTGGTATATTGGAAGAGTAATGAACCATATGGAAAACAACTTGGACAATGAAACGGAAACTGGGATGATATGGGGATTCGGAGTTTGAGAGCTAGACCGTTGTGTTCCAAAGCACCCGTATGATCTAAAACACTAACTATAGGAACAATACAGGTTGAACCGGCTATAACCTGGCTATGATAGCTTGGGAGTTCTCCCACCTAACTTCTAGTAGAGTGGAAAGGACAATGGAAACTACCATTCTTATTTGTTCAGGGTTTAGGATTTAGGGTCAACCTCCCCTCCCCCACCCGGAATCCAAACATTTCATCCCAATGCTCAATAATGGTTGCTGTATTCATTCCCCCACCCTTAACCCAAAGCCCCATTCTAGTACCGACCCTCCCCAAAAGCCCTAGAACAGTTCCAAAATGCTCCTGGCTTAAAGGCTTAAACCCTAAACCCTAAACCTTAAATCCCCTAAACCCCAAACCCTGCACCCTAAACCCCAAACCTTAAATCCCCTAAACCCTAAACCCAAACCCTAAACCCTAAACCCCAAGCCCTAATCCCCAAACCCTAACCCCTAAACCCCAAACCTTACATCCCCTAAACCCTAAACCCAAACCCTAAACCCTAAACCCCAAGCCCTAATCCCCAAACCCTAACCCCCAAACCCCAGACCATCCCCCCTGAAGATGGCCAGAAACGGAAAGGTGTGCTCGCAGTCCAGCATCCTCCAGGGGACCCTTTTGAAACCAAACACAGGAGTTGACGGGGATTAGGATTTGGGGTTTAGGTTTTAGGATTTAGGGTTTAGGGCTAGGATTTAGGGTTAGGGCTTAGGATTTAGGGTTTAAGGTTAAGGGGTTAGCTGATTTAGGGTTTAAGGTCTAGGGGTTAGGGTGTTTGGCTCAGGGAACCATAGTCTAAGCTCTTTAAAGGGCTTATATTATATTAAGGGGATACTCGGATGTGAGACCATGGATTATATAGATAGGAAGGTTTCGTTTAGGGTTTCGGGCCTAGGGCATAGGGTTTAGGTCTGAAATTTTGGGTTTGGGCGTCGGGTTTACTAGGCCAGGACCTAAGTCCTAAACCGCGTGTGCTATGTTGCTTTAGAGGGATGATGTATGTAGGAAATAAGGGTTACAAAAATCAACAAATATTGTCAACCCGACCCCTGTTTAGGGCTTGGGTCCATTTAAAGGGGGTTACAGGGGATGAGGAGCGTAGGGCTTTGGGTTTAGAAACTGAGGTTTCGGGGTTGTGGGCTTAGGGCTTTGGCTTTGGGTGCAGCGCAGGGTTTAGGATGTTGGGGTCCAGGGAAAGTGGGCTTGCAGTTTAGGGGTTGCATTCTGCAACCTCAACCGCTTCGGACACCCGTACTACTTTTAACAACACCAGAAGGAAAATGGGAAAATGGTGAAAAGAAGGCCAGATAGTTGGATCGGCAGCAATCCTTTTGGTCAGGCATAGCATACTACAATCACCCCTTCTGGGGCTGTCCGTATACGGGAGGGGGGGGGGGCGAAGTCTGAATATGAATTGATACAAAATTCCTGCATCACTCTAGGTACCTTCTTCCTTGTGAATTATGGTATTATGGAATTCCAAGGTCGCGAAGGATTTTCAACATCAGCAGTATGAGTGGCAGTAGTCTGCAAACTCAGAGGTATGCTGCAGGAAGACATCAACTGTCCACGGTGCTGAGAGTTAGTTGTTTTTCAACCTCAGACCTCTGCAAAGCCTGCAGGAACTGTGCATCACCACATGACCTACAAGCCGTACCTCAGCTCCAAATAACAGTGTGGATCCTTAGGTGCATCTCATCTCAATCGAACTCATTCCAAGCCATACAACGAACACCTTAAACCCTAAACCCATCAGAACCCCCAAGCATCCACCTGACTTTCTCTAATCCTCGGCCGATTCCTCTAAAAGCCCCATACGAACGCCCCGCTACTCAGCCGATGCAAGGCCCTGACCACATCCCCGATAATTAGTGTAATTAATAACTGACCGCTTGGACCTAAACCAACCAGATTCTTCTAATGAGATACTTCACCCAAACGGAGGACAGACTCCCTATATGTGATCATAATGTAAACCCCTGATTGATAAACCCGCTCCCCTTAATAGGCATTATAGTAGGGATCCTGATATAGGCCCTGAAAAGGAAAGGATTTATTCATTAGGGGTCTCCCAAGAAGAATGCTAAACCCTAAACCCTAGACCCCAAGTCCTAAACCCTAAACCCCAAAACCCTAAGTTAGCTTGGGGAGGGGCGGCGGTTGAATGGGCGCAGGGGCCTGGCAAGGACGTTCATCTTCATCTTGGGGATACTGTGTGATCATAATTAGGGTTTAGGGTTTATGACCCTGGTTTCCAGGTCCCGCGGCAGCCAGTCAAAGAGGGGTTTCGGCTTCCTGTAGTAGGCTTTGCCCGTGCCCGTAAAGGCAGGATCCCTGGCTGATGTGCCTTGGGTCCCTCAGCCCTGTAGGCGGACGCCGCTGGCAGAGGTTCAATTGAAGAGGCAGCTGGCCCAGGTGCTTCACTACCCTGAGGTGGAGCCATGCCCTCCCCGTCGGCTCTGGGCTGCGCTTATCCTTGCTATGTTGGCCCTCTTTTCCCCCTTCACTGCTTGCCGGGCCAGTTGGAAGGCCTCCCTTCCTCTCTGGTAACAACTTTTTCTGCTCGCACATCCTTACAGAGTCCCCATGAAATTCCCATATACCCTGAACCCCAAAATCCACACATCCCTTGAAAAGGGAGCCTGAACCCTAAACCCTGTATCACCAACCTGCCGATTCAAAGGGAGCCTAAACCCTAAACTCTAAATCCTAAAGCCCTAGAATCTGTTTCATATCTCTCTAATCAGTCCTTAACCCCTAAGAGTTGCTTGCATATCCATGTGGGGGATAGGGTTTAGGGTTTAGGGGGGGATCCTACTGCATAAAGCCGTGTTACATGTCATGTTCTATGTTCTTTTCCATTTTATTCTCCATGATTGGGGCAAAACTCCTAAAGCCAGTGAAACCCCTACATGGCCCTGCATAGTCACCACCATAAATCCTTGCATAACCCTTTATCATTCCGACATAACCCTCTAAGATCCCCGCTTGGAGGGTCAGGGGGACTTTGTGAGTGTACTTCTAACCCCATAACCCATATACTAACCCAATTCATCCCCATTATTATTAACCATTAACCCACTTCGCAAATCCCCTTGATCCTAAACCCTAGGCCCTAAACCCAAAATCCTACGAACTTGGTTGGCAGACCCTGATCCTGAGGTAGGGCCACCAAGGAGAGGCATCACCTTGCCTTGGTTTGGGGGGGCGGGGGTTTAAGGCTTTAAGGGTTTAGGGCTTTAGGGTTTAGGGTTCAAGGATTTAGAGCTTTTAGGGTTTGGGGTTTAGGGTTTAAGGATTACGGTGGAGGGTTCAGAGCTTTGAGGGGTGTTTAAGGATCTGAGTTCGTTTGTGAAGTTCTACAACCCAAAGCCTAAACCCTTAACACCCTAAACCCTAAACCAACTGGAGAGCTTCATCAGGAGTGGAGGGGCATCTTGGCACCACCCCCAAAAAAACTGAAGTTCAAAAACTCGGACAAAAATAGCATAAGGTAGGGTACCCTGAATCCTAAACCCTAAACCCCAAATCACACATCGCCCAGCTGCTGCCGCTCCACCGCTACGGCCAGCGCCAACCTGGGTGGGCTGGTTCGGGCTTAGGGATTATAGGGTTTAGGGTTTAGGATCTAGGGTTCAGGGACTAGGGTTTAGGAACTTGGGTTTCCGCTTTGAGAGGTAGGGCTCAGGGTTTAGGAAGTAAGGTGTAAACCTGCGCTCATCGATTGGCAAACTACACAGATATTCTATAAGGATTTTCGTGTTCAGGGGCTTAGGGATAGATGTTCAACAACCATATATACATACACTAAATTGAAATAAGGAGCAGGCCTTATATAGTTACACAATACATAATAAGTGCTTCCGTCATACAGATTTAGTTGCCATGATCGGGATATGCAGTGGTCTGCATCAGAATAATCCCCTTACACTAATACCTAGCACTCCGACCCTGACTACCCTAAGGCTCCTAGGACAATTTGGGGCTGTCTGGGGGAAGGCTTGGGCTTTGGGGGCTAGGGTTTGGGATCCTGTTATGAGGGTCCAAGAGCCTTAGGGTATTGAATGTCCACAAAATTTTAGGGTTTGGGGTTCAGGGTTGGTCTCTAATGGGGGAATATATGATGTGAGGAGGATTGGAAGGCTAAATATCATTAGTATGAAGTGCATAAATCATCATGCTAGGGATGCAATAAAAAAAAAGTAACGGGGTCTCCATGGTTGCATAGTGCAAGATAAGGGCTTCCTCAGTATTTGCAATTATATTTGAACCCTCTACAGGCAGATACGGAACTTGAGCTAAGTCCTGAAAGAATGCTGGGGTATGGTGGGTAACAGGGTTTCGGCAACTTCAACCAAGGTATCATAATGTGGATTATATAGTGATCATAAGTACTAAGCTTTTCTTTGGATACCCAGTACATAAACATATTTTCCTTTCCATGATAATACAGGCTTAAATAATGACCAATATCCTTTTGATGTCCCCAGTACTAAAATCATCCAAAGAACCTAGGACTATACTATCGGCAAGTGTTTAGGATATTGTGCCCTCTTGGTACCCTTGATTGGGGTTATCAAGGCCTAAAAAGAGGGTAGGTAAAGGGTCTAGGATTGTCAAACCCCAGCTGTGGACAGCTTTGATTGAATGAATTTAGGGTCTAGGTACCTAGCTCCCTGACCCTAAGTCCCAAACCCTAAAACCTAAACCCTATAAGCCCATAACCCTACACCCTAAAACCCTAAAGCCCTAACCTGCCATCCAGCAGCTCCACGTCAGCCTTGGCAATCCCAGCCCTTTCCATCGCCGACTCAAGAGCAGCGTCCTTAGGGTTTATATTGGATTATATAGGGATAATGGAAAAAATGGAAACTACTATAGTATATGGGTTTTATAGGGGTTATATTCCCAGGGTTTAGGGTCCTTAGGGTTCATTTGAGCCATGGTCTAAACTCCGAGTATCCCCCTTAATAACCCTATAGTAGTCCCCTATATAATCCCCTATATGACCCCCCATTGAGGAGTTTAGACTATAGCTCATTTAGGTTTGGGGTTTGGGGTTGAGGATTTTGGGGTTTAGGGTTTGGGGCTTAGGGTTTCTAATTAAGTTTTATGGTAAGGATAGTAAATACGTAAAATCATATTCAAACCCACGCCTCGAGAGTTTGCAGTTAAGGCTTGTAACCTTGCATTTGCGCAGATCCAAATACCCCAATTAAGGGCTATATTTCATGGCTCTGCGTGCAAAGGAACACCTCCTGAGACAAGGGTTCAAAGCCCTGACCTCTACACCTTAAACCCTAAACTAAATCCTCAACCTAATTCCTGCACCCTAAACCTAAATCCTACACCCTAACCCCTAAATTAAACCCTAAACCCTACACCCCAAACCTTAAACTGGACCCTAAACCCTAAACCGAAACCCTTAACTAAACCATAGAACCCTAAACCCTACACCCCAAACCCTAAACGGAAACCTAAACCCTAAACCCTACACCTTAAACCCTACACCCCAAGCCCCAAACCCTAAACCCTACTGCAACCCTGGGGACCCGAGTCTGCGATGTTGTTGCAATTACCTAAAACCCAAAAGGGGTTATTTATAGGGGTTCTAATGGGATAATGGAAAAGAAAATGGAAACTACTATTTAGGGTTTAGGGGTTTTAGGGCTTACCTGAAACCCAAAAGTATGTCAAATGATTGCCTTCAGGGCTATTCTTCTGCGTTTAGGGCTATTATTTTACACATTTTTGGGTGTTTGGGTACTTTACGGGTTCAAGAACCCAAATGATAGGGTCCCTTTAAAGGGGTTATAGGGGGATATAATATAGGGATATTAGGGAGCTATATAGGGGTATATAGGACCCAAAGAATAGGGTTTAGGTCCCAAATACTACAATATTAATTGCATTTTGGCCCTAACACCCTCTTATTTGGGTCCTTTGACCCTTATTGACCCTTAAGATTACTTTAAGTTTGCGGAGGGAAAATCGGGTCATTTGAGTTAACAGGGAAAGTTGGGAAATCTGAGTTGAGACCCGAAGCAATTAAAAGATTGTTGGTCTTGAGGGTTTAGGGTTTGGGTTTAGCATCATGGTCCCCAATATTCCTAAACCCTAGACCCTAAAAGATCGTGGTCTCCGTTTGGTCAGTCAACTCCGACTTTTGGTCCCGGCTTACCTTGGGGATCTAAGTTGGTAACCTTAAACCCTAAGCCCCAAAGCCTCAACCCACTTGAATCCCCAGGGTCGTTGAACATCATCTACTGTTTGACCTTTTGGACCCTTAAGGTAAGGAAGACAGGCGTGGACAAGGCAATGAAAGATTCGCGATAACCGGGCCAGCTTAGAGCTGTTGCCATTTGCATGTTCATAGCTTCCCTTCCCCACTAACTCTTGGAAAACCTCAACCCCTAAACCCTAAACCCTGAACCCTAACTCTGGAGCCCAAATCCTACACTCCTAAACCCAAATCCCAAATCCTAAACCCTAACTCTAAGAGCTAAGCCCCTGGGTTGACCCAAAACCCTAAACCCTAAGGGTGTAGAACCCACTAACCACCAGTAAGCATCGGCAAGAATGTCATCGTAGGAGCCGGGAGCCGCCGAGAGGCAGCAGGTGAGGGGAATTTCGAGAAGGAGCTCCTTGGTTTTAAGTGGCCTAGGGTTTTCCTGGACCCCAAAACTAATTAAATAATAGCTTAAAACTTCCAAAATACACAGGTGTAGGTACAATAATAGCCCAAAACTCTTAAACATGTAGAATAATAGCCCAAAAGGCCATTATTCTACATACTTTTAGGGTTCATGTAGGGTTTAGGAAGCAGGGTTTAGGAAGCAGGTCGGAGCTTAAGGTTTGAGGCCTCGGGCTTCGGGTTTGGTAATGGGCCCCCATGAAAAGCATCTTGAGACGTCTCTATCTATCTATGTGGCATATGTATACATAGATATATAGATATACATATATATATATGCCCTATTGTAATGCAGTAGATTTCATTTTTTCAGTTTCCCAAAATAACCCCAATATAACCTTAATATAGTAAAGACAGGGATGTATATAGTTCTAAGTGGGGTCCTGCACCCACGAACAGTCATCACACGGGATGAACACGATGTATTAGGTTCCGTAAACGGTTGCCTAGGTTCCCCCGTAAACCGTTAATAATAAGGGTACCCTTTTCCAAATGTTCAGCTTTGATAATTAAGGAGACACCGAAATCGAAACGGAAAAAGAGTACTACGTACTGAAATCCTAAACCCTAAACCCTACTGGGATACTGACTGGGGGTCTAACCCAAGTTAGGAGAATCTCCACGAATACCCAGATACTCAAAACCCTAAACGCTACAGTAAATAATCCCACATAACCCTATATAACCCCTATGATTCCCTTTAAAGGGTATCCCTCATTAACCCCCAAAAAGGTGCCCCTACTTTTGGGAAACAAACCCTAAGGGTCCAAGGACCCAGATATTAGGGCTTTATAGGGCCCAAATACTATAATCTCAAGGGTATTTGGGCCCTAAAACCCTATTATTTGGGTCCTTGGACCCTAAACCCTAAACCCCAGATATCCCCCAATAGTCCCTTTAAAGGGACCCTAGGATTTGGGTCCTCGGACCCTACACCCTAAACCCCCCTATAGCTCCTTTAAAGGGACCCTATGATTTGGGTCCTTGGACCCTTAGGGTAAGATAGGCTGAAGGCTCCCCCGCACGAATCTCCTGCGTCGCCGCGCAGCCCCGCTCAGCCTTCGCGCCTCCATCTTCCAGTCTATCCTTGCTTTACCGGATTTGAGGGCTTAGGGATTTTAAAATCCAGGGCTTAGGGGTATAGAGTTTATGGGTTTAGGGTTCAGGGTTTAGGCTTGGGTTTAGGGGTTCAGGGCTCGCGTCTGCGGCACCTTTATAGGGGCAATGATGGTGTAGCGTTTGTAGTGGGAACCATATAGGTACTAGCATCGCTTATCCACTCAACACTCTAGGCCCTAGACTCTGAGCCCCTAACCCTAAACTAGACACCCAACACCTAAAAACCTTCAACCCTGCATTATACGGTGAGCGGTGTTGTTTATTCTATTTCAATTTTATTACAGAAGCTACGCCTTCCGCAAAGGCCTTCCGCAAAGGCCTTCTGCGAGTAGCGCTTGTAGTCTTTTTTGCTTTTGACTTCTGTGGCTGCTTCCGCATGGTTTTTCGGCTGGAGATTTGCGTCCGCGAAAGGTCTTCGAAGAGTACCGCAAAGGTTCCTGCGCATGCTGTTTTCGGTTGACTCCGTTCTCGGTACAGTAGAGAAGCAACTTACAGGAGAAGCACCTTACAGGATCAGCACGGATTATACGAGCTACTGTCTAAACTCCTAGTATCCCCCTTAATTAATAACCCCTATAGTAGTCCCCTATATCATCCCCTATATAACCCCCCTTTAAGGAATTTAGATTATGGCTCATATGATATTGGGAGTAAGCATACAAAGGCTTCCAGCTGAAGGATGAGATGTTTTCAGAAACGGTAACGTGTGCGCAAAGATTTTCACGGAGATCAAGTTGGGATTTGGGGGTTTCCCAAAATTAGGGGAACCAATTTGGGGGTCCCCATAATAAGGACTATAGTATTTGGGGGTCTATATTGGGGTTCCCCTATTTTGGGAAAGTACCATTTGGATGCTACACGCGGTCACAATGACAGCGAGTCGTTTCCATAGAAGTGAAGTTGCGATTTGGCAGCTACATGCGGTCGCACTCATAGCAACTCATTGGGGGTTTCCCATAGGAGTGAAGAAAGGATTTCGGAAGCAGAGGTATGGGTCTGGATCCAAAGCTGCAGTTCAGACTTCTGCGGACCTTCCGCGGAGCTTCCGCAAACGTCGTGTGCCCGGAGATGCTTTTCGGATAACTTGCATGAATGGTCCCAACAGGGCATGCTCCTGAAAGCGTTCTAGTGGCTTCGTTCAGGACTTCAAGGTTGTGGTTGAGCCACGGGACTTTACACTAGAACTTATGCTTGTTTGACTTGCATGTTGAGAGGCAGGGTTTCTGAAAACTTGAGCTTCCGC
>CAJNIZ010009250.1:3570-13618 GCA_905231905.1 Symbiodinium pilosum
ATATTCGGATCCCTATTATAATCCGTCTTCCGGGGAGGGGGTTTATTTATCAGGGGTCTAAACTAATCATAAGAAAAGAATAGCCCCAATAATCCCCTACGGGTCCAAGCACCCAATAAACAAAAACTTACCCAAACCCTGTACTCTAATTATTATTACCCCACACCCAAGTACCTAGTCTCTGGGGTCAGAATAATAAGAAGAATAGCCCCAATGTGATGGATATGTAGGCGCTTGTTTACTCATCTTAGTAGCATTGTGGTTGTTATTCCTGGGACATCCTTGTAAGAAGTGCGGCCCGTGCCTCGCCTTCTTAGGGATTATGGCTTTGGGTGTAGGCTGTAGGGTTTAGGGTCTGGGATTTAGGGTTTAGGATGTAGGATTTAGGGTGCAGGACTTAGGGTTTAGGGTGCAGGACTTAGGGTTTAGGGTCCAGGATTTAGGGTTTAGGGTGTAGGATGTAGGGTTTGGGGCTTTATGGTGTAGGTTTTAGTGGCTAGGCTGTCCGTGCCAACGACGAGCCGGGCATTGAAGAGTCATTGAAAGAACTCGATGACGAGGTCGGACGGTGTAGGGAGCTTAGGGTATCGCAGCTTGGGAAGGGCCCCACCCCCTGGCAGCGGTATACCAGGCATACATCGGCACCCTGATATTCAGGCTCTTATTTTCTGGTGGTCACTATTCATGTGTGGGGCTTAACCTCAATCATAGCACGTGGGGGTTTAGGATTCTGCGCTCACAGATTTCACGTTTGGAAGTGAGTAGATATTTAATTCGGTATGATGGTCCCCCATAGAGTAAGATTATTTCCTGGCAGCCGCCAAAACCATGCTATTCAAGTGTGTTTCAAGGGCATTCGGGCTGCTCCCCTTAAAACGCCTATATGGCTTCTCACACTGAAATCAGCTCCTTGGAAACCCTACAAAATCCCGATCAATCCCGAGCAGCGATGTAAAGCCAAGAGAGCCTCCCTGACAGATTCTATGTCCCAACAAAAGCCGCTACGGTGGATGGAGGAAATTTGCATGACGGGTTATAAGGTAGCTATCCGCAGTACAAGTGTCAGTTTCCACATTTCGTTTAGGGTTCAGGTGTCTTTGGCAGCTTTTCGGGAGGGGAGGTATATGGAGGTTGGCAGGTAGTTCTGCGGGACTTAGGAGAGTGAGTAGGGCTTCTGGAGATCCTCAGCAGTTCTAAGCGGGCTTTCAAGTGCTGAACTTGGTGATAGCTGCGATTGTCTTAGCTCTACAGCCTAGATGTAAGCCCGCACCCTAAGCCCCTCTGAAAGTTCCCACAACACTTACAAGTGCACAGGGCCTCATTCGAGGAATCTGTCATACCTGGCTTGATGGCTATTTGGAGATATCCATTTGTAGCTGTGTTAGGGTTTAGGCTTCAGGGTTTTGAGGTCGGTGCGCTGAAGATTGAGTAGGATAGCTAGCACCCTGCATACAGTCATTCAGGGTTAAAAAGGACTGACGCTGTGATGGTCCAAAAGCTTGAAACAAAAGATGGATCTTTACTCCGCAAGGATTTATACAGCCCCCCACCCCTATATCCCTGAGTATATACCCCCAAATGATTCCGCTTACATCTTTTAATCCTTCTTTCATCCAACACAAAGACTCCGAGGTGCCTTCTAGGGATGAGAAGGGAATTTGCAAAGTTGGGGTTTAGGGTTTATTTGTAAAGTTGGCTTTGGCAACGCTAAGCCCTGCCCCTAAGGGTTGGAAATCACTCAATTATGAGGTATGTGGACCCTTAGGGTGCATCCAACCTTCTGAACGTTTCGACCCTGAAAGCCCAAATCTCATGATTTAGGGTTTAGGGTTTGGGGTTCAGGGTTTTGCTGTTTTGTTTAGGTCCAAGACCCCACTAGTGATCAACATTCCCTAAACTTACTGGTGCTCAAGGGGGTTTGGGGGGATTGAAATGTGAGTATATATGGGGGTGTAGACGGATTTTTCTAACGATCCACTCCCCCACTCTCCCCTAAGCACCAGGAAGTAGCCCATGACCCCTGGACTAGGGAACTACGTACAAGGGATTGCAGAAACCCTAAACCATAAACCCTAATCACTGTTAAACTTGTTTGCTTTTGTCTCTGGGCAGCCATGCCTTAAACCTAAAATGACATTCAGATTGGCAATGCCAAGTTTTGCTGTCCTCTCCATGCAAGAAAAAGACTTTGGTGGGGACCCCAAACAGGGAACTGCAGGAACATAGTAGGAATGTGGCGGGAATGTAGTAGGAATATGGGAGGAATATCTCTGCCAGGCCTGTTTTTTTAACTATCCTTGTTGGGAGTCCCAACTACAGTATTTCATGCAACTAGGGACCCCAAGCCAGTCCCCACAAAGACACCAGTGCCTGCAAACGGTGGCTTATGTGGGTTGCAGGCTATTTTATGGGTAGCCGGTCCGGCTGCTTGACAGTTTGTTCCGCCTGCTGACATTTTGTAGGGGCTTTGGGGTCTACGTTTTGTTGGTCAAAGTCCGGCCATCAGCTGTGTCTGAGGGGGAACTTTATGATTTACCCTAAATCCTAAACCCCAATCACCGTTGTCCCCCAAAAACCTAAACCCTTGAAATTACCAAAGTAAATCTGGCGGCTTATTGGCTGGTGTCCTCTATCTCCTGCCCCATATTAGGTTTGGGGTTTAGGTTTATATTGAGCTTATATTGGGCTCTATTCTATTGGGGTTATATTTAGACAACTTTTCCCATAGGACCCCCTTGTCCCCCTTTTTTTTTGTTTAAAGTTGTGTCTTCAGCTTGTCTGTCAATAGATTTCCTACAATAGAATTCAGAATTCCAAAATCAGGGTAACGTTAAGTTGTGTACAACCAAGGGGTTTAGGCTTTACGTTTTAGAGCGCCATCCTCAGAAAGTGCCCAAACCCCTACACCCTAGACCGCCTCTCACTGTCCAAATCATGGCTTCGGCGCACCATGAACAGCGTGGTGCCTTGGACGGCAAGTACCGCAACGCCGGCCCGGAGGACCCCATATTGGGGTTTAGGATTATAGTCCCCCTTAAGTAGATAGAATATGGGGTATTTGGGCATCTTAGTATAATATACCCAAAGCCATATCCTATCTACTTAAGGGGGACTATGTATTGGGGTGCTGTTGGGATTATATCAGTGTTTTTCGTGAGCGACTTGTAAAGAAATCTTAACGTGGTCATGCCGGGAGTGCTGCCGTTGAGGTTGAGGTTCTGTGAAGGGTTGCATGTTTTGCTAGGTAGGAAAACCACGGAAACCTAAGCTATGTATCTGTAGCCTCATAGAACCCATATTATAGACAACCAGGACCATCCTTGTACCCTTAATTGGGGATATATGGTTCCTAATAGTAGGTACTTCGGCCCTAATAGAGGGTAGGAGGAGGGTCTAGGAATAGTAGTATTCTGCAAGATGCCTACCTGGATGTTGTGTGAGCTTCGGAATTACTGGGACAGGTTCCGTCGAGGTTGGGTGTTGCAGGCTCCCCCCGACACCCTATAAACCTGGTTTAGGGTTTAGGGTTTAGGGTCTTGAAGTGCGGGCCCATGAAAACAGGATGTTCATGAACTTAGGGTCTGCCTTTCGACAGCAACAATAGTTGAAGGAACCTGGTTTCAGAAGTGGGTGTTTCGTGTCCAGTTTTTAGGTTCCAGGGTTCCAAGATCCACCGAGGGCTCCAGTTGCAGGAATTCACGTCCGCACATCAGAGCACCTTGCTTGGCATGAGGACATCACGAAGGAACCACAAGCCACCCTTTCAGTCTCAGTTTTTGAGTACCAGGCATATGTCTGCAAGGGGAAGGCAAACGATAAGTACATCAAGGAATTTAGCAAAACAAGGGCACAAGGGCATAATAAGGACATGATGACAATTAGACAAGGACGCAGGAACACAAGAATACAACACACAAGCATACAAGGGAAGCGGGCATAATAGGAGGACAGACCCCAGCAGTGCTTCGGAGAATTCAAGAACCTCTCATTTCAATGCGCCTTTTATGTATGCAAACGCTGTTACCTCTACCCTAAACTCAACCTCTGAAGCCTATTGTCCCAGATGGCTAGCAGCAGCGTCTCGTGGTTTGTCTACCTCTCTTCTGATGCAACACCCCTTGAACCGCAAAGGGGTTGGTGTTAAGGGTTTAAGTTTAAGGTTCACAAGAGCGTCCCAGGTGCTATGCTGCCTGCTACGGTCAAGAAGAAAGCCAAGAAGAAACCAAGGCCCCTCCAGACAGTAGTGGTCGCTGTTTTGCAGTGAGGGGTTTTGACCGCCTTCTATTCTCCTTCAAATTCATATGGAACCCTCAGAAGGACCCCATTAAGACAAGTGGCCTTTGGGAAAGGTGGCTACATGACGTTCCTTGTTGGTTCATACAGGGTTCAGGGTTTAGCTCCTAAAAGTGTGGAGTCGTGTTTTAGACGGGCCAATGCGGCAGGGAGAAGGGACTACAATTACACCCTTGGTGAAATCTAGCAGCCTGATTCAACTCCTGTGTCTGACATCCTGTGATGATGCAAAAGCCTGGGCATATCACAACTTCCTTATCCACCCTTATCTTAAAGGATGGTTTATGCAGCGCATAGCCATAACATGGCAACCCTAAACCCTAATCCCCAACATACCCTAACTCTTACATCCCAAACCCTTAACGTCAACATCCCTAAACCCTAAGCCCTGAATCCTGAAATCCTAAACCCTAAATCCCAAAATCTCTAAACCCTAAACCCCAACATCCCCTACATCCCTTAACCCCAAGATCCCTAAACCCTAAACCCCAACATGGGCCTGCATCAGGAGTTTAGAAGTAGTTGGACCTGAGAAGATCCAGGGCCACAGACTTAAGGGCCAGTTTAGGGTTTAGGGGTTAGGGCTTAGGGGTTAGGGTTAAGGGTGTAGGGATTTAGGGTTTAGGATGGTTTAGGGTTTTGAGGCATTGAACTTCTGGAGCCCTAAACCCTACACCCTGAACCTTGAATCCTAAATCCAACTGCTTTCTGTGCCATCTTTGATTCATATGCAGGCGCCTACAAAAGCCGCGTTTTCCGGACGAAACGGAGCAACATAGGAAGATCGTGGAACTTGATGGATGACTCAGGCACTCGTTGTGCGCAAGTGCATAGAGGCACGCACGTACGTGCGCATCTTTTGTCCTCGCACCTCCGCAGGGACCATCCTCTACACCCACGCCTTAGTCTGCGGCCGGAACCTCAAATCGTGACCCGGCAAGCCCGTAGGAAAAAAGCCCAGGCCTGCAGGATAAACACTCGCGACAGCGACCACAAGGGCATCCCCCTGTCAGGCACATAGGTCTGTTTCCAGGTGCGTTCATCCTAAACCCTAAACCTTAAGCCCTAAACTTCTATAGCACCATACTTCCCACACCAGGGTGCTTTCAAGATGCGACCCACAAGGCCGCCAGCGGCATGGTATCGCAAACTCAAGGAACCTGCAGCTGGGTAGTTGTCAGGTGGGTACCTTTTAGAGGAGGCCTAGTGTAGCCCCATTATCCTTCTACAATTTGGGTTTAGGGTTTTGTTCAAGCGGATACCCCTTAGATGAGGCCTATACGGACCGCATATGAGCTACTGTCTATACTCTAAACTCCTCAAAGGGGTTATATCTGAGATTAGAGAGGGGAACAATATAGGGGCTATCAAGGGGGATACTCGGAGTTTAGACCATAACCCCCATAATCCCCTATATAATCCTAGTTTCCATGTCATTTTCCATGTTCTTTTCAATTTGATTCTCCACTATAGGGGTTATTCAGGGGGATGCTAGGAGTTTAGACCATAGCTCACAGAGAGCTCACATAGCGCCATTCTTCTACAAGCCTTTTCAGAGCCCGACTGTACTGTCCTTAGGAATTAGTTTTGATTCTTATTATTATAGTATAACCCTAAGGAGATATTAAGAATAAAGATAGGTCTAAGGAAACTACAGCTTACATGGGGGTTCTCACCTGGTAACTCTTAGGAAGGGACAGTTTGCAATCAATGCTTTGGATGTTTTTGCCTGCTTTCCTGGAGGCACCTTCTTTAAGGGTCTAGGGGTTAGAGTGTAGGATTTAGGGTTTGGGGTTTCAACCTCCCAGGCACCCTGGATTGCCCAAAGCAAGCACCCCAACAATTCTATCATAGTTTGCTGATTGTTGTCCAGAATGTGGCCTATGAACTGTATTAGCAAGCTTTAAAAAAACCCTAAACCTTAACTCCTAGATCCAAAGAGCTAAACCCTGAGTCCTAGATTCAAGAGCCCAAGTCCTAGTTAACCCTAAAGGTGCAACTACCCAATGATCATTTACTCTGGCAAAACCTGCACTACAATTACCAGCACCAAAATCCCATGCACCCAATTAGAGGTACATGAACCGTTAGGGGTAATGTTTGGTGCATCCCCTCTGGCGACCGGGCCGATTTGCGGGCACAATGTAGGGTTTAGGGTTTAGGGAGAAGCCTAGATAATTTGAATTGGGCCTAGCATCTAGGCTCCACATGTGGGATATTAGAAGCGATAATAGAGAAGCAAATGGAACAGAAAACTCAAAAGTCAAGTGAAAGCTGGGCTTATAGAGGTGCTCCAAGGGATGTTTGTACAATTATGGTATAGAGTGCCTTAAGCAGACCTCAAAGACCGTCTTGGATTTTCGGGCGCCCATACGATATGCTGATGGTTGATTAAACCATTCTTCCTGAAGGAACTTTCCGCTAGAAATGCTACTTCTCAGGTACCTAACCCTAAGGGTCCAAGGACTTAAACGCCAAGGTTTTAGGGCCCAAATATTGTATTATGAATAGTTCTGGCTGGGCCCTAAACCCTATTATGCGGGTCCTTGGACCCTTAGGGTAAAGAACAAGGGTTTGGGTTTGCTTAATGAAGTTTCTCAGCGTGTCCTCTATATCATCTTAGGGCCCAAGTAGCCCCTTAAAGTCCACAACACTCCAGCCCGCCACATGCAGACCCAATGGAAATCTCCGTGAGTTCCAGACAAGCTTGAATGAAGGCCCAGTTTCCTCCTGCACTAGTAATCTCAGCTATGTACCAAGGACTAAAACCCCAAAGCACTGAAAACCCTAGACCCTGAACCCCAAACTCAATGCCACACCTAAAATGGTGGTTTATATAGGGATTAGTACCAAAATTGCCTTAAATCAGGACTTGATATTAGTCTAAATTACCTGGTTCAGGTTTTAGGGTTCAGGGTTTAGGGTTTAGCTTAAACCCGAAACCTTAAACCCTAAACCCTAAATCCTAAACCCTAAACCCTAGGGCCTAAACCTCCTCTCCGTGCTTTCCCCAACAGACCTGGGCTCGCCTCGCACATGCAGCCCCCGGGCGGTCTCCGGGAGCTTGTGGTGGAGTTTAGAGGCGGCTTTGGAAAATCTGCCAATAGGCATTCTTTGGGGTATAAGGGTTTAGGGTTTGGGGTTTAGGGTTTAGGGTTTAGGATTTAGGATTTAGGGTTTAGGGTTGGGGGTTTAGGGTTTAGGGTTTAGGGTTTTCTCTGGGTGGGGCTGTTACACACATACGAGTGGTGGTCAAAATTATGGTCCCTTTCTGGGTACCCTAAGTATTAGGGGCCGTATTATAATAGGGACCCCAAAAAAGGGACCATAATTTTGACAACCACCCATATATATATATGTATATGTACAGAGAGTCCGTATGTATATGAAATATATGTATGTATATCTATAGGTATAAATATCTACACATGTATATATATATATACACATTAGATAGATATATGCTTATATATAAAGATATTTAGATACACAAGAAACAGTACTCCCCTTCTGCTTGCGCGATTGCGATGGTCTGCCATGCATTAGAAGGAAGGTTCCGAGAGTAGGTAGCAGCCAAGTGTGTGTGTGTATATATATTTATGAATATACACAGATCTTATTAACGTCACAGACATATTGGTTTCGATTCAGGCCCCAATACATTTTCGGTTATCAGTGTGATTATGAAGACTATCATCACTAGTATTACGTTTAGTAATTTTACTGTCATGATTACTGCAACTAAATAGCGATTGCTGTTATTGCTTCTTGCTGTTACGGTATTAACCATGATACTTCTCATTCTTGATATTGTTATTGTTATAGTTACTAGTGCATATCATTCGAGGCATGGAGGGGCTAAGGTAGAGACTCGGGCTCATGCCGACTCATAGCTGTCTTGCGGCTTTCAACGTGGAAAGCTGTCAGACCGTGGTGCCTTTTGGGGTACATGCGATTCATACCAGAAATCCTTCATGAATGAGGCATACGGGGAGACCATACACTCAAGAGTACAAGCTGCTAAGGGTTATGATGAGTCATGCACAGTTTTCTTTACCTCCCCTAAGGTCCATAAGTTTAGCAACCCCATTTAGTGTGTGCCCTCTCTCTTCACACATTAGAAGGCCGTCCCAGACCCTCCAAGCGGGAGTTTCGGGGAACAGTGCATCTGGCCCTTCCCTTCGTGAAGACATTCCAGCTCTGCACGTGTAGCTTTCAAACATGGCCGCAATGACTCCTGAACAGGGTCTGATCGAAGTGCGCGAGCGCTCACCTTTCCCGAACAATCCATGGCGGAAAATGGAGGAGGCCAAGAGGCAGCGCTTAGAAGAAGCTGCTGTTACTCCTACTACGCCGCTGCTGCCAAAGACGGCTCACATTCCTCCAGGGTACAAGCGGATGCCAAACGATGATGGTGAGAAGCTTGATGATGAAATGGTGGCGCCCACGGAATCCATGGAAGTTTCGATGTCTGGTATTGCTTCGCTGTTACGACGGGAGATGCAGCCTATGACAATTTCCATGAGTGAGCTGACTCACAATTTTCGTGAGCTTGACACTAAATTTGGTGATTTCAAAACTGCCGTGGAGGAACGTTTGCAGCAATTGGAAGTTCATTTGGGGGGTACCGAAATGCGAGTCAACAAGTTGGAGGAACTTTATCACCAGCTACATACAACGCCGCAAAGCATGCATGAGGCAGTCCGTAAAGAGGTGGAGTTGCAGATGCAAAACGTCAAGCATGAACATCAAAAGTCAGAGCATGCCATTCAAGCGGACAAAAGATGTTTGACAGCTGTCATTGGCAATCTCGAAGGGTTGCAGACGTTGGCACGGGCACAAGCATGGTTGTTCGATAAACTCAAATCCTTAGATGGCCCAGCTCCTCGAAGCGTTTACGACAAAGGCGGCTTTCGTGGTACATTGTTTGCAGATTTCACATCACACGATGAGCGAGATTTAGCTGTAGCGCTGTTGCGCAGCGCTGGGCTTGAGCATGAGGGAACGCGGGTTTGGGCTACTCAGGACAGAGCTCCCGCGGAGCGAGCGGCTCGGAACTTTTGCTACGGCTTGAAAAATCTGTTCAAGAATGTTTGGGAAATCCCATACTTGGTGCATGTCATGGATGGGCTGCCTTACACTGTGCGCGTGGGAGGGGAATTGGCGGTCACAGCCCACGTGCAGCAGAACGATGTCATTTACGAATGGCATGGCGAGTGGGCTACATGGAAGGATTTGCAGGACAGTTCAGAGCTGAAGGAACTCATGCGCAAATCCGAAGAGTTGGTGGCACGAACCTCGCGGGGTATGAAGGGTGGTAAAGCTTCGGGAAAGGGGTCCCTCCCGCATTAGGGACTCGGACACATGGGCACGGTTTCACCCCCAAGCAAAGTTGGGGAGCGCGATGCA
This sequence comes from Symbiodinium pilosum, assembly GCA_905231905.1. Lineage (NCBI taxonomy): Eukaryota > Dinophyceae > Suessiales > Symbiodiniaceae > Symbiodinium > Symbiodinium pilosum. Next base: position 13,273 of record CAJNIZ010009250.1, read on the forward strand.
AGGGCATCTGACACTGGCGATGTTGGTCGTCATTGCAATTCACCTTCACAATTTCGTGGTGGAAATTTACATGTTAATACCGGTGGCTTGATTCTAGGCAGCTGGAACATCGAGGGGCTTACAGACACAAAAGTCGTTGAGCTCCAACAGTATATGCATTTTTGCGGTATCGACATTCTATGTTTGCAGGAAACGCATCGCTACGAGTCCAGTTGCGTGGATACCGAGGGTGGCTTCTTGTTGATTCTGTCAGGCACATCTGTTGGAGAATCAAGGGTCACTGCGGGGGTGGGCTTTTTAGTCTCGCCGCGGGCACGTCATTGCATTGTTAGCTTCTGTCAAGAAA
>CAJNIZ010009253.1:0-13606 GCA_905231905.1 Symbiodinium pilosum
TTGGACTAGTCTTGTTGCGCCTATCTATTGGTCTCGTGCCAGCCGCTGAAAACCCTCAAGGTTTCGCGTTTAGGCTTTCGTGCTTTCTCCGCCACTGGGTCGGCGGACTGAGCCGGAGGCTCTTAAGTTAGTTAGGTACAGTGAAAAAGCGATTACCAACCAAGTAATACACATTACACCCTAAAAAAGGCTGTGGGTTATTGGGGGTTGCAAGTACGGCCCCAGGTAGGGCTCCCAAGGCTTAAGACTCCAAAAGCTTTGCGGGCACTCATTCAACTCCGCATGCGGGAGCTTAACTACCAGTGGCTTACCTGGGCGCATGGGGAGTCTGCGATGTTCGCTGAGGTTCTTACCTAGAGGATCCAAGTAACCTAATGATAGGGCTTCAGGCCTCATAGGTCTTCTCTTAGAAGCTTTTGGCAAGCGATTGTATTTGGACGCTTGGACCTAAGTTACCCAATCTTAGGGTTTTTTGCAGGGCTTGAATGTCATGGCATCCTACACATGTAGACTGTGAAGGTTCTGCTTACCGTTTGCCTGGCCGGTATGCTGGGTCTAGAGTTCCACCCCCAAAACCTTGGGCTGCCTTGCTGCTTTCTCTCACGCTCAACGTTCTAGGTGGCCGATTTGTGGGGGCTATAAGAAAGCCTTCGTAAAATACAAAAGTTGAGGGATCAAGGCCTTACAATTGCGATTAGCTGGAATGCTGTTAAGGAACTTAATTTAAGGTACTAAATTAGGAATACCATATTATCTACTACGTGCCCATTATTGTGGAAACTTACTTTAAATACCTTAACCCAGAGGGTCCAAGTACCCAATAATTAGGTACTTGGGTTTTGGGTAATAGTAATACTAGTTCTAATAGTACAGGTTTTGGGCACGTATATGATTATCAGGTACTTGGACCCTTAGGGTAACCGCAGCCCAGTTTAAAGAATGCAGCAAAAAACAGAATGTAGCTCAAGGGCTCGCGAAAGTTGGGTCTCCTTCCCTTCACGGTTTTGGGTTTAGGGTTCAGGGTTTAGGGATTAGGATTTAGCGTTTAGGGTTTAGGACTTAGGGTTTAGGATTTAGGGTTTAAACATTAGGATTTAGGATTTATGGTTTAGGATTTAGGGTTTAGAGTGTAGGGTTTAGTGTGTAGGGTCTAGTGCTATTCTAAACCTTAAACCAGGAGAGGGCTTTACGCATTGTCAATGATGGGGACAGCTGAGTAGCGTTTTTTTGGTGGCTGAACCTAGTAAGATTATTTTCCAGATGTTTAAAATACGATACCCCAAAAGGAGGATATAATCTTACTCTATATTGGGTACCATAGTATCCCCATATTAAATACTACTCAGCTGTGCAAAAGGCTTGAGCCCAGATCCCATCTTGGAACCAAAAGACCCTCGTGCTTACATTTGTAGATGCGGACTCAAACTGGATATGTGGCTATATTGAAGGACACTTGTGTGAACCACAACCAATGTAGTTATAACTTGAACTTTTGTACCGAGGACTATTCTACTGCAGAGCTCCGCCAACCGCAAGGAGCGCATGTGTGATCCTAATCGTGTAAGCGCCGAATACTTGAATATATTTGATTAGTTAGCAAGAGGGAGCATCTGCTCATCTGGGAGAAGTATTTGCTTTGTCAGAGATGTTGACTCCTGTCCCAGGCTTAGGACTAAAATTCTCTCGACCAGCTATAAACTAAGCCCCAAAACGCGTGGATAGGCTGTGTTTACTCCAAATCATAACATAAGCCGTCATCCCACGGCTTTCTCTAAATCATGGGGCCCTGTTTGAATGTCACTACCTACGTCAAGGACCCTGCAATTATGGGTCCCAACCCCTGTCCCTAAACCCTACACCCTAAACCTTAAAGGCTGCACCAGGAGGTTTTAACTTCGGATTGGATGTATGTTTCCGCCTTTTGCGCAGGGTGAGGGTAACAAGGTCGGTACTACAACCAGAACGCTGATTTGACTGACAATTATTACATGCTGCACCTGCAGAGAAGGCCCTATTGTGGTTGGAGGAAATCTTGCACCACCCTGTATATCCCCATAAATTGTAATTACAATGTTTTTGGTCCTCAATGGTGCAAGATTTCCTCCATCCACTGCATCGCAACTGGCCACAACAGCCTTCTCTACACCCTGAACCCTAAATCCGAAACCCAAAACACTAGATCCAGAACCCTAAACAAACCCTACGCTGCACCCTCTGGGTTGACGCAGTGTTTGCTTTTCCGTCGCGCACCCGCTGGCTCAGTTTCAAACTGTGTCTCCAGGCTTTAGGGTAAAGAGATGTAGAGGATTAGAGATTTAGTGGTTTAGGCTATAGACACTTAAGGATTTATTGGCTCAGGCTTCAGGGGCTTAGGGGTTCGATTTAGAGATTTAGGGGCTGCCGCTTCATGGGCTTATGCGCTTGTCTAAGGTCAAGTTCCATCATTAGGCTGCCTAAACTAAGAGGACTCTCTGCTAAACCCTAAACCCTAAATTCATGATGGCAATAAGGCTCACCATGGAGAGCAGTTGGATGCACCCCTGGGGTTGCTTACAAGGTTTTATGTTCATTTTGTGATCTAGTCTTGGAGGGTGTTTGCAGGTTTTTAGGGGCTTTATGGGTGGTTGTCAAAAATATGGTCCCTTTTGGGGTTCCTTGTGTAATACGGCACCTAATACTTAGGGTACCCAAAAAGCGACCATAATTTTGACAACCGCCCATATAGGTTTGAAGGGGTTCTTACCCTAAACCGAGGCTGTTGATCAGCGAGACCTTGTCCTGCCTGCCGAAGGATTTGCACACAGGTGGGAATGTCTCAAAGCAGGCGAACTCCTTAGGACCCGAAACCTCCAGTTGTAAGACAAATTATGGAGTCCCCATCAAAAATTACCTGTAAGCCCTTATTCATTTCAGTTTAGTAGAAATCACACTGTAGATTCATGGGCATAATCCATATAGCAGTAGGTAGCCTAAACCTTAAACCCTAAACCCTAAACCGCGTTACAGGTATTTCGGGATTTGAGAATCTCCCACGTCCTGCAGGACTGCCTCCTGGCGAGTGGCTCACACTGTAAGCTTACCCCGGACCGTGGACCCATGCATGGTACTGCTGATACATTAGTATGAAGGGACTTATAGGCTTATAGGGGTGACATGGAAATCTGCGGGGATATCTAGGGATCTTAGGAAAATCCTGCATGACCTTAGTGTACTCTAGCATGCGAATTCCCAACATATACGCCATGCAGGATTTTTAGTATTTACCGTAGCTATGCCGAGCCTCCAAAAAAGAGTGCGAGGGTTCCCAATCGCCCGGATGTGCGTTAAAAATGGTTTACCTGCACCCACGAAGTATGCAGAATGATGATAGTGTTGAAATTCCTGCCCAGAAGCTTGTGAACTTCATTGTGTGGTATGGGTAAGTAGCCCCTATACTATTGCCCTACATAATCCCCTACATAGCCCCCCTGACAGAGTTTAGACTATAGCTCATGTAGGGTTAGGGCTTTAGGGTTTCGGAGCAATCCGAATGCCTCAAAGAATGAGGAGCTCTTGGCATGCTGTCGAGTGTCGGGTACACGGATTTGAGGATGGAATCCCTGCCCCTAAGAAATTGAATCATTAATGTGACCCCTGATTAATAAACCCTCTCCTTCCTAATGCTGACTTCACATTAAGAATTCCCCCACAATTATAAAATCCCAGCGCCGGAACACAATTCTAATTCCCTCCACAATTTTGCAATCTCCCAAAAACGTACTTTTTGTTGGGGCAATGATTTTAATTAGATTCTACACTTCTGAATAGGCTTTCCATCCTACATGTCGGGCATTATTATTCCGCGGGTCTCATGGGATGGAGATAGATCAATCAAGGGGGGGGAGATTTACTAATGCAGTATCAACATTATGGGGACCCCCCAAAAAGCCTCAGAATGGGACCCGGAAAACGGATCCCCTTGTTTTCAAAAACCACCATCTGTGCAGTCATCAGTACATTATGGCGGTTTCAAGTTTAGGAACTATTTTCCATGCTAGATTTGCTCAGACGCCCTTAACGCCTAAACCCTCATGCGGCCGTATGGCCACTTGACACCAGGCGGCTGATAGGGTGGTGCTTTGAACGCCCTGTCACATGTAACATCAGAAGGTTCAACGCCACCGAGCTCCAGAAAGCCGAAGCCCACGGTTTCGTTTTTAAAGGTTGAGCTGTTCAGCGTTTAACGTTTAGGCTTGAGAGCCTACCTAGACCCTCAAAACAGTCTGGGCTGCGTTCACGCTCCAAACCAAAATTGAAAGCCCTATTAGCTGCAGTGTCAAGTACCCCCTGATTGACAGGAAAAATTAGCGCAACTGTAGGTAATTAAATAGTATGGCAGACAAACCCTAAACTTGCGAGCCTACAGAGCTTCTGGGGACCAGACTTCAGCTGTGCATGTACTCATACGGTCGGTGATTGGGGTTACAGGTATTGCTGCATTTACCCTCTATAACTTTGCATTCCTCATGGGGTCTCCGTAAAGCGAAAGTGAATTTCAACCATGCCCCAGCTGAGTAGTGTTTTTTTGGTTGAGCCTAGTAAGATAATATTCCTTCTATAAAATACTATACCCCAAAAGGAGGATAGAATCTTACTCTATAACGGGTACCATAATACCCCCAAATAAAGTACTACCCAAATAACACCTATAATCCCAGTTTCCATTTCATTTTCCATTTTCTTTTCCATTTGATTTTCCATTATAAGGCCCTAAACCCTATATTGGGTACCATAGTATCCCCAAATAAAACCCTAAACCCTAAACCCCTAAACCCTAAACCCTTACATTACTCAGCTTTGTAGTGCAAACCATGGGCTCAAAAGAAACAAAGCTGCACCGTCTTTGTTACAAAAGCCCGATGCAGCTGTGACGTTTCTCTTCTGGACGAGGCGCTTGCCACTGTTTTCAAAGAGCATGCACCGTTGAAAAGACGCGGCATGCTCAGAGAGGGTAGCCAGCCATGTAGTTGTCTCTGCTCTGTATTGCGATTCTAATGCAGCACTCCGTACTTTTAGCGCTGCTGCTCCTGAAAGCTGCAAACTGACGTGGCTGGCTACCCCACAGAGTGTACCGCACGAAGAATGCTCAAAGGTTCAGGGCATTTATGTGGCATATATGGCTACTGATCAAAACCACGTGGTGGTCTCTGATCCGGAGCGTCTGGATCGCGCCCGTGGGCAAGCGAAGGCGGGGTGCGGCCCAGGACATTGAGCAGGCTAATCCTACCTCTAGCGCACACACACACACACTAATTCCATGTTGCTTTGTGTGTTCTACCTGCTGAAGAGTGACACTACCTGGTACCCAACAGTAAGCAAAACCATGACCGATACCCCAACAAATATTCGAAAACACAAAAGTATTCTGATTACATACTTTGTGAGGTAAGCTGTGGGGGCAAGCCCTCTAATGTAGTTGAAACCAAGCCACGCAGCACTGTAACTTGTGATCTCGCCTTACAGATCTCCTAATTAACCTCCTCTATCCTCCCCCCTCCCAAAAGGTTCTCCCTGAAACAAACCTGTCTATGCTTCGGGGGGGTAGTATAGGTGGGCGGTTGAGGAGACCAGTAAGTGTCGTGCCAGCCTGATGGCACACAGACCTGTTGGACTGAAGTGCCTCCTCACAGACTGTCTGTCTTGAAACAGCAAGGTCTGTCCATGCTTGCCGTGACCTTCCATCAGTTTTAGGGCTCACGTGACGGGAACAACCGCACAAGAATGGTGCCACCAAAAGGATCTGCCCTACATGCGGCAACAAGTTTGTTAAACACAACTGCAAACATTTCCCAAAGGGTCCATGTAGGTACATGGTATATACTTGGGGCCCAAAGAGGTGCCCACATACTTACTTTAAGGCCCAAGTATATCCCATATACCTACATGGACCCTTTGGGTTTCACAGCAGGACGGACATACCCCTTTTCCCAGGCAGGACCAGGGGAGGTGGCATTTGCGACCTCAACTCGGCTAAGTCCCTTCGAATGGAGCTGGGCAGGTCTCGCATGCAGCAGTGTGCAAGCTCAATCAAGGACCTCAGTGGTGCGCGAAGGTTGACATGAGTCGCGCTTTTTGGGTGGTTAAACCCAGTAAGATTATGTTCCTTATATAAAATACTATACCCCAAAAGGAGGGTATATTCTTGCTCTGTTTTGGGGTACCATAGAACCCCAAAATACTACTCACATGGAACTCGCTCTTCACTTATATAGTACAAAACGTCTACTACACCTTCTCAGCATGAAATCATTGACTTTGCCTAAAACCTGCAACCGTTGATGCCAATGAGCAAGAATTTGATGAACACGACAGCTTCCCCTAAGGGTCCAAGGACCCACGTAATAGAGCTTTAGGGCCCAGATACTATTTTATTAATCGTGTTTGGGACCTAAAACCCTCCTTTCTGGGTCCTTGGACGCTTAGGGTTCTGGTGTCTTGTAGCAAAACGGTAAGATGGTGCTGCAAGCTTTCTTTCACAGCACAGCAATACCCAGTTCAAAACCGACATTCAAAGGCATATCCCGGTCAAAAAAGCTACCTTGTGGTGGGTATAAAAGCTTAGGGCAGATAGCTTTTCATACAGAATTGCGCCCCCCAGTACTTACCCATGTGTTGGAAAGAGTGTTCTTCAGTCCCTATTTACACCTACGTTACCTACAACCCTAGAACCTGAAACAACTATAGCCTGCGTGGACCTCGAAAGAAGGCGAAACAATGGCCCAAAGCCCGTCAATCCATGTCAAACAGGTCATTCTTCTACTTATCCCCGAGGGTCCAAGCACCCAATAACTAGGTACTTGGGTTTTGGGTAATGATAATTTTAGTACAGGTTTCGGGAAAGTGTGTCATTATTCGGTACTTGGACCCTTAGGGTACTGTAGGGTTTAGGCACCCTAGGCCCTAGGCCCTTACCCACCAACCCAACCCATTTTCTCGGATTTCGCGTCTGGGAATATCCGCGTTAACAGGCCAACAGGGCCTTCGTGCAGTTTAACAGTAGACAACTGCTATACAGGGATATATGCTGGGTAGCTGTTACAGTTCGGGAACTAAAATTAAGAATGCTAACCTTACTCATTATTTACGATATACCCATTGCTGAAGTATATAGGAGAGAGGAACAAAAAGTGGAGACTACTATGTGAGCTACATTCCATATTTCCCAAATAACTAATGGACATGGATTCCTCATTAGGGAATTTATCAGGGACTATACTACACTAGTAAAGAGGTCCCTATGTCCGCGCTAATGGTCCTTTGGTAGCCCCGATATTGAAAGTAGCTCATGTACCTGCCAGGCGGACCGTAAAGCAGTCGCCAGCCGCTAATGGCATGTACTAAGGGTAAAAGTAAGGGCTATCTGTACTTGCAATATCAATATTATTCAACTGTTACTGGGTAGGCGCCATACGTGCTACGAACGCCTACCGCAGGCGCACGAGTTCTCAAGCTTCAGAAAAGGACGTGGGCACAGGCCCCTGCCTCAGGGTTTCGGGTTAGGCGGGTTCTTGTTTTGTTGGTGGTCTCGCGCTGTGTGGTTCTTGTGCTGTACTGCTGTCGTGGTTTTACATTGGTAGCGGAGCCTCAGCCGCGGTCTGGGGCAGTTGTTCTTGATACCCGTGTTCAGCGTCTGTTTGTTCTGTGCTTGTCTCTTGTGGTTGGTTAGCGGTCAGGGGTTCCTTTGCGCCATGTCCGGCGCAGAAGCAGCACCAGTTGAAGCAGTCTTCCGGCGATGAGCTCGGAGCGAGTGCCCGTTCCTACCTTCGTCAGGTGGATGCTTGGACCAAGGTCACGAGGCTCCCGGAGGAGCAGCGGGCATTGGTGCTGCACCAACACCTCCAAGGAAGGGCGTGGATCGAGGCCGAAGAGCTGGACGTGGAGACTTTGGCGTCGACTCAGGGCATGACAATCTTCAAACGATGAGTGCAAGAGCGCTATCAGGAAATAGAAGTCAGCAAGATTGCTGAAGCCTTGACGCAGTTTTTCAAGCGGCTGAAGAGGCAGCCTGGACAGACCGTCCGTGAGTTCAACTCTGCCTTTGATCGGGCCCACACTCGACTTCTCGAGATCGAATGCCGTCTGCCCGAAGTTGCCAAAGCCTGGGCCTACTTGAACGCACTGAGCCTTTCGAGTAGTGAGGAGCTTTCTTTGTTAGCCAGCGTGAACAACGAGCACAACACCGCTAGACTCCAGAGGGCTGCCACATTGCATGAAAAGAGTCTCCGGGCACCCTGGGGATTCCGTAAGCCCAACTTCTCTGGAGACACTCGCGGACGTGCCAAGGGAGTTTTCCACACCGACCTAGAAGACATCGACGAGGACGGCTTCGACTTCGAAGAGGACGGCATTCCTGAAGAGCTTGCTGCAGAGTTGCACGAGGCTTATGTCGCTCATGAAAATGCGCGGGCCAAGATTAAGGACGCCTCTCGTGGCAAGACCTTCGAGACCGATAAAGGGCTCCCTGGAACCTCTGCAGAACGGCTCGCTTTGGCTAAGTCTCGGAGCTTTTGTGCAGGATGTAAGCGTCGAGGGCATTGGCATCGTGACCCCGAGTGTCCGCTTAATCAAGGTCAGAAGAGCGCCCACGAGAACAACGCGAGCAAAGGTGGCCCTAAGGACCTCGGCAACCCTAGTGGTTCTCCTGGACGAATTGCTGATGGACGAGGAGCCCGTGAAGCCTATGTGGTTCATGTTGCCTACGAGCTCGGCGATGCTAATGTAAGTGAAGGACTCCTGGCTATCACCGACTGCGCCTGCAGTAAGACTGTTGCCGGACAGCCCTGGCTGGAGGCATACCTTGTCGCAGCCCGGCAAGCTGGTTTGGATCCCCAACTGGAGCCTTGCGAGGAAGAGTTCAGGTTTGGAGCAAGCCGGGTCTTCAAGGCGACATATGGGGCCACAATCTACTTGGACATTGCCGGAAAGCACATAGCTGTCAGGGCCTCAATCGTGAACGGGGAGGTTCCTTTGTTGCTCAGTCGCAAGGTGTTGGCCAATCTCGGCATGATCTACGACATCGCCGGACACAGGGCCTCCTTCGAAAAGCTGAGCATCCAGGACTACAAGCTCCGGTTCACTCAGACAGGTCATCCTGCTTTGCCTGTACAGCCAAGCTTTCCGCCAGGTTTTAGACCTTTGGCTCCAAAAAGGTGGGAAGACCCTGAGCTCTTGATCATCACTCAAGCGCAGGCGCAATACACGGCCTTCATGACCTTTGTGAGCGGTAGTTGCAAGCATGGGGATGGCATTGAAGTTCCGGAACGCCAGCAGACAGCGAAGGCATCCTCAAAGGTGTTCGGTAGCTCTGTAGAGAAGCCCAAGACAATGTTCTTCCCCAAGAAGGTCGGTGAGGTGGTTAGCAATGTTCTTACTCAGGAGAGGCTCTGTAGCTCTTTGTTTTGCAAGTGGTGGGCCAAGACTGGAATCAGCAATGACTTCTGGATTGAGACCCCCGAGGCCTTTTTCCGCATTCATGTGATCCCCCGCAGAGGAGTTTTTGACCCTAGCCTTTGGAGGACCCCCTGGAATGAGGGCAGTACGTAGCACATGGGCCATTTTATGCAGCAATCACAAAGCCGTACCTTCTGTGCACGATGTTTGGAGAGATCCCGGCGCCAACCTTGACCCCGTCGATGCTTTATGGATCGGGAGAAGTGTCTTTCCGCGTAAAGCCCCTATCCCCTCTCCTTTGTCTCAGCTGCTGTCCGATGACCTCCAAGGGTCCGAACGTATGGCACATGACGAAGAAGGAGTTGATGACCTATGCGGACGCCCTCGACATCACCTACCACGAGAGTTGGACTCGCGAAGAAATCCGGGCGATAATCCAGGAGTACAAGGAGGCCAAGGGCACATCCAAGGTGCCGAAAGGCCTGGCGTCGATGACTTTGGCAGAGTTGCAGCAGAAGGCCTCAGAGTTGTGCATCCAGTATCCAGCCAAAGCTTCGAAAGGACATCTCCAAAAACTCATTCGAGATGGGACCCGAGCCCCCAGCGAGGAGATCGTGAGTTCTGGCCGGTACAAAAATTCCATGTGCCGCGGCTCCCAGAAGATTATCTGTCCTGGGCGATTCGAGAGACCCAAGCCAACGACAACTCCTCGGACGACCTCCGTCGCCTCGCCAAGTGGGCGGAGACTCGGGAGAAGCAGAAGCGGTACACGACCAACGACCCCGAAGTGGGGGCGAAGATCCCCTATATGCCTTCGTGGGCGAGCTCTTCCGGAACTCCCTCGTCCTGGCTCATGGCGGAGCAGATGCCAGTGACACCTCCGAGATCCACGGGAACAAGGAGCAGGAAGGCTTCACCGAAGAGTACCGGATCGCGACGTCCCCAGGAGACCGAGCACGCCGAGGTGGAGAAGATGGAGCAGGACGCGCCGGAGAGTGTGGTTCAGGAAGTCCAGGCGCTGCAGGCCCGGCTGGCGGGACTCATGGATCGCTACAACATCAAGAAGGGGCCGGAGCCGGAGAACAAGTGAAGGAGGACGAGATCTTCTTTGACTGCTTTGAGGGCGGAGAGGAGATGCTGGCAGAGGCTCAGATCGAAGCTCGGGCCAGGGAGCTTCGAAAAGCAAAGGATTTTTCTTGGCAAAGCTGCGAAGAGCTTTTGCGACAGTTTTGCCCCCACGGAGCTGGGAAGCGTTGCCGCGAAGCTCACTGGAAAGAGGATGCCAGAGTCACTGCCGGTGCCTATGCCCATGGCGGCTTCTATGGTGTGGTTGGCATCACCTATAAGTACCCCGAAACTATAAGGTACGTGAATGCGGGTGTTCAAGGGAGTTGGACTGCTTTGTCGATGGGATGGAATGGTCGGAGCTCCCTGCACCGAGATGCACACAACGCCCGAGACCGTTGCAACTTCTCCTTGACCCTTGGCGACTTCCAAGGCGGTAGACTGTGGATAGAGGATAGCTCTCGCCATGTTCTACAAGGAAAAAATGAAGCCCACAAGGTCCCCTACTCCCTTGAGCTCCCCAACGGCGACTCCGTAGATGGTGGCTGGTACGACACCTTCCAAACCCCAACTACTTTTCCAGGTCATCTACGACATCTGGTTGAGGACTGGACCGGAGATCGCTTCGTGATCACCGCCTACACGCCTCGAGGACGTGATCAGTTGAGCTTGAATGAGAGGGACTCCCTTAGGTCTTTTGGTTTTCCTGTTGGGCATGTTGAAGTTCGTGGTGAAGTCCCTCTTTCCGTTGCTGACCGTGAAGCAGTCATGAGACCCAAGAAAAGTGTTCGCAAGCGTTTGTGGAAGCAAGCTATGCAAGCCAGTGTCATGTTGACTATGTCTATGGCTGTCGCGTCTTCATACTTTGGGGAGCTGTTTGGCAAGAATGTTTGCGATGGCCCTGCAATCCTTGAAGTCGGTGGTTTCGACATGACGAGCAGGGTTGCTGACTGGGGTCGCGATGTCGTAGAGCCGATTGAGCATGCCATGTTCTTTGGTGAAGGAGGTGAAGAGTTTGTTTCCAACCTTACCTCCTCCTTGGCTCCCCAGGTTCTTTGGATCCACACGGCAGCCGACTACTCTGACTTCGCAGTCAAGGCTGGGAAAGTCATTCACAAGCAGCTCGAGCAAGGGGGTGTTGCGGTTCTCGCGGGTGACCTAGAAGGGGCAAGCTGGGATATAGCAGATATCCAAAGTGAGTTTTCCGGGTACAACTTGAAGTTCAGCACCAATGAGAATGGGCAAGAGGTTACTTTCAGACCTCCTGGTAGCAGCAAGTCTTGTGCAGTCGACCAAGAAGCGTTTGTGCAAGATGTGGTTGCTCCAGAAGGGCAACGAGAAGCCCCTGGCCCTCGAGGTGCAAGTGCCATAAGCTTTGATCCCGGAGTTCCACAACACATAGCTGCAGCTCTAGCCCGCATGCACCAAAATTTGGGCCACCCGGAGAACCGAGACTTGACACGGCACCTCCGATACGCAGGCGCCGACCAAAATGTGCTCAAGGCTTCAAAATCTCTCCGCTGCCAGACTTGTGATCGGTGCAAAACTCCGAGACCTGCAACTCTGCCTTCCCTGCTTGACTTTAACCAGGTGGTTAGCTTGGATGTGTTCCACATCTTTGACAGCGAGCGAGTGCGACATGAGCTCCTCTCCGTGATAGACCATTCCACCACCTACCACCTGGTTAAGAAAATCCCGGGACACAGCAGCGCAGACTTCGAGGCCGGGTTTGTCGATCTTTGGGGTCGGACTTTCGGCCCTCCCAAGACTATCTTTGCGGACTTGGAAACAGGACTCCAGGCCGGCCTCAGCAGATATGCCGAGTTCTGCGGCTCGCACTTACGAGCCGCTGCAGGGCAAGCCCACTGGCAGGTGGGAACAATAGAGAGACACGGGCGGTGGTTTCAAGAGATGTTGCAGAAAGTTGTGGATGAGCATTCGGTGACGGGTGCTGATCTGGAGTTGGCCGTGGCGGCGACTTGTGGAGCNNGAGTTACGTCGCAAACATGGCTTCAGTCCGGCCATGGCGGTGTTCGGACGAGAGCCGAGATACCCTGAAAAGTTGGACGGTGGCCGCGATGATGAGCTTTTCCTGAAAATACTGTCCAGCGACCGGCAGCGGCAGCGCGAGGTAGCACTTCGCACAGCCGCGCGAGTGGCGTTTTTCCAGACGCGGCAGGACAGCAAGTTCAGAAGGGCCTTGATTCAACGAGCACGAGTCCATCGAGGCGGCTATGCCAAGGGCGAGTTCGTGTGTTTTTATAGAATCGAGAAACGGGGGACCAAGAACGGCCGCTGGAGGGGCCCAGGTGTTGAAGGTGGGAACTATTGGGTGAGCTTCGGCGGGAGATGCCAGCTGGTTGCTGCTGAGCATCTCCGTGAGGCCTCTAGTGAAGAGATCAACGACTCGTTCAGCAACAGGGTAGCGCGTGCAGACCTTGAGAAGCTGTTGAGTGTGGACCAGGACGACCCCAACAACTATGCGGACGAGAACGTTGACCTTGACGAGGAGGAGGACGTTGATCTCGAGTTCGACTTCACGGACGTGGAGATGGAGCCTCCTCCCGAACCTGACGCAGACGGCCGAGGACTTCCACGGCAAGCAGAAGGAGCCGACCTTCCACCTCCTCCTGTTCCAAAGCGAGTCCGGAGAAAAGGGCCAGGCGAGGGCGCACAGTCTGCAATGATGCTCAAGAAGTGCCTCACTGAAAGGTCCAGAGAGAAGCAACGAGAGAAGGAGCTGCCCTGGCACTGCATTCCTCCAGAACTTCATCAAGCCTTCAAGCAGGCCGAGAGCAAGCAGATCACGGAGCACTACGACCACTCCGCCTTGACACCGCTCACGGCTGCCGAGAGTGACGTCATTCGGGCTACCATCCCGAGTGACCGCATACTCACTTCTCGCTTTGCGTATAACCCTGAGCATCCGATATTGATTACAATCAATATGGGTATATGGGTTCTGGTATTGATTTTTTTCGTGACGAGCAAAATCAATAAGGACTTGAGCGCAAATTTATTGATTTCCTAATTGATTTTTTTTGTTGATTTTATTTTGCTCTGTTTATTGATTTCCTAATTGATTTCTTTATTGATTTTCTTATTGATTTTG
>CAJNIZ010009254.1:0-12929 GCA_905231905.1 Symbiodinium pilosum
TACCTAGACCTCCCAAATGCCCGTAAGGGTTTAGGGTTTAGGTTATCATGGCCTTTATACCCATCCCTAGGGCTCCAGTTATGTAAATAATGGGTTCTCGGTTCTAGAAACCCTATAGTACTATGGCCCAGTAGCTTATTCTTGAAGTAACTAGGTGTGAGCCCTCGGGCATTATCTTGATGCAGAAAACTGGGTACCTGGGGGTCTAGGTCGGGTTTCGGGTTCAGGGCTCATTTTTTTGGTGTTGGTGGCTCGGGTTCTAGGTTTTGCGGTCATTTAGCTTATCCAGGATGTGAGGTTCGGGGCTGTTTAGGGTTTATACCTAAACCCTAAAAGTATGTACAATAATAACCCTAAACCCATAATAACAGCCATGGCCATTATTTTACGTACTTTTGGGGGTCCAGGTAGGGGTCATTCATAAAGCGTGTCGAAGGCTTAGGAATGATCATCAAGTAGGCTGTTTGGGCTTACCTTAACCCCAAAAGTATGTAAAATAATGGCCTTTATGGCTGTTATTATGGGGCTTAGGGCTATCATTTTACATACTTTTGGGGTTAAGGTAGAGCTTTGTGTTTCGGGCTTCTCCCTTAGGGCTAGAAGGGTTTGGATTTTGTGGTTTTTACGGCTTCAGGTTAGAGATTTCAAGTGCTGATTCTCAAGATTGGGATATATGCGGGTTGGCTTTACAATCGGGGTTCAAGTCTGCTATGCTGGATGGCCAAAATGCAAACCTACCTGCGAAGACCAATAGATAATCAACAGTCTTCTCAGGAGTTGACCCATGGACCTTAAAAACCCTAAACCCTAAGCCCTAAACTGTCAGAGTTTTAGAGCCGGGGGCTACATGCTGACTTGGTGACTCCAGTCCATGCCCAAGTAGGTCCTGGCATGGGTGGCAGCTACATACTTTGGTCGTAGGGTATACGGTTTTAGGTTTAGAGTTTGTCCTAGTTACTCGGAGCAACTAATTTCTTGCGAGTGCTTCAGAAAATATTGCACTCATTGGACAGTGCTGCACTTTCATGGAAACCAGCATCGTAGAGTCCCTTACATTGTCTATAGTGGGGCTCATAGTTGTCAAGGGAAGAGTGAAATGTGCCAGTAGTAGTTGCTGGCTCGCGAACTTTGAGTTCGAGTCTCCTTTCTCACATTTAGGATTACACCTACGGGGCACACTGTTGTACACCTACTAGTCCCCAACGTGCTTCAGGGTACCGCTGCTGTCGGTACCAGCATTGTCTGTACCCTTTCAAACCCTAAACCTTTAAGCGTAGCAGTTCCATCAAGATGGCTGTCGCTCCTTGCTCCCTACCCTCTGCGAGGCTGAGCCTGACTTTGTTTTGTAACTGCTGTTTCAACTGCTTTCGTGAAACTCCAGGCTAACAGATGAGTGCGAGCTCTCCTTCCCGATGGAGATAGAGTTCCGCGGATGTTATTAACAAGTCAGCCAGTCATGGATGGATCCAGTCGGGGTCTAGCCAGGCATCATGTTCGCACTGCTTTTGCACTCCACGCCGTTTATGACCTCTTTGAGCACCCATCAACATATCATGCTTATACGGCACTAGAAGGGGTTGCGGGGTGGATCCCTACGATGTTGCCTATGTACTCCAATATCTCCTCCTACACTAGTACCTGCAGTACCAACATTCCCTCCTCCACTCCCCCTTAAGTCATTAAGCACCCATGAAACTGCCGTATACATGGGATGGGGTTGACTTGGCGCTTCCCTGGCATTTCCAAACCTAGCTACAAATCACATAGGGATTAGGGCTTAGAGCTTTACTGCTGGGGGGTGGTCCATGAACCAGTCATGCTTCAGGTCGTGAGGCTGCGGAACAGCTTTCAGAAATATGAGCGAAGCATTTGAAAGCAAGTCTTTGTATTCTCGTGCTGAGGGGAAATGTGAAGTTCAGGATAGCGACAAAGTTAGGGTATAGGGTTTAGGGTTTAGGGTGATTTTAGGGTTGACGATTTAAGTTGTTTAAGGCACTTTCATCCGGAGGTTTTTTTCGCAGAAGACGTCCTGCAAAACGCCCTACGCCCTGCCAAACAATCCTGAAAACCCAACCAGGGTCTCTGTCCTTGCAAGTGCATTATTCTCATTATATGTGTTGTTATTTTGAGTAATATCATTACCAGTATTAATATTATTCTTACTATTAATACGCTTATTACTACTACTATTAATATTGCTGTAATCATTTCTTGCTATCCATAAGCCACCTGTAGTTCCGCATTGGCTTGGGAAAGGGGAAGGCTTGGCTAAGAAGACTTCCACTGGACTTTTGCCCTCCTTGGCCTACCCGGTTTAGGGTTTCGGGTTTAGGGTTGGCGTTGAAAGTGATGTGAGAATTAGTTGAGCTTTGTAGTAGGGTTTTGGGTTTAGGGCTTAGGATTTAGTATATGGTAGTTGTTCCCCTAAACCGTAAACCCTAAACCCAAAATGGCCATAAGGTAGGTCCCTGTAAGGAAGTGTATTCCCAATGGCCCCTTCTTTACAAGGACCTTTTGAACGACCCCGTGAGCTGTTGCCCCGTAGCTCACCGGACTGTCTAAGTACCAGGACCCTCCTGGCAGGGCTCCTATAGGAACCTGTCAACCACTCCAAGGGTCCAAGGTTTGCGCTTCATGTGAGTATTTTCTACTTGGGGATACAATGGACCGTAAGATTAGATCCTCCTGTGAGCAACCGGGTGCACAAACCAAAACATGCTACGCATATTTGCCCATGCCCAAACGTGGAAGTATCCTGGGAGAATACACGCTTTTTTCCAGCAAGCTGTGCAATGCTGGGGTTAGTATTGCATTTTCGCTTCTACACAGTGACATGGCGGATGACCAGTTGTGTTCCATGTTTAGGGGTTCTGGAAAATTCAGACATGCGCTTTGAGGCTTGTGCTTCAAGACCAGAATTACTATTGCACGTTTAGTGCTTCAGCTGAAGAGTACAGGGCTAATGCAAGGTATGACTACTATAATGGGTTATATAGGGGTTATGGAACAGAAAATGGAAGCTACTATATTAAAATAGGGTATATATGGGGGTTATACTAGGGTTATGCACGAGCCTGGAGAATGACTGCTGCCATCCTCTCTGTTCATTCCTTCAAACATAGCTCAACACCCTAAACCCAAAGGGTCCATGTGGTTTAGGGTTTAGGGTTTAGGGTTTATGATTAGGTACTGGGGTGTTGGGTAGTAATAATTCTAGTATAGGTTTTGGTAAGCATATGATTATTAGGTACTTGGACCCTTAGGGAAACCTTAGACCTGTTGAGGTTGCAAAAGTAGCGTTTTAACATAGGAAGTGTTAGGCTTAGAGGTTTCGGGTTTAGGGGTTCAATTTTTTTGTCTCGGTTCAAACAAATATTGAGATCTACTTTGCAGCTTGCCTGCCTATCCTATATACAGCTTCCATTCCATTTCCCGAAAATGTTGATCTGATTCTCCGTTGTTGGGGCCTAATTAAACCCTATAACCGTATACCCTACACCCTAACTCGTAGTTCCTAAACCCTGCAGTAAACCCTCAACCCTAAACCCCTAAACCTTGGGTATTGCCCCCCCTCAGTAACAGTTGGATATTAATTATAATATGGTTATATATAGCCCTTAATAGGACCCCTAATATAAACTCTTACTGGCGGGGGCAGTACCCAACCTAAACCCTATAGATCAAAGCAGAGTCTGTGCACGCTAGGCTGCTAGTCATGGGCTACCACCCTGGGATGGAGGTGCGAGCCGCTATGCTTTCGGATTTTTAAGGGTTTAGGATTACAGGTTTAGGGTCACAGGGCTTAGGGTTTTCGGGGTTTTGGGGGTATAGGTATGGGGTTTAAGGTTTAGGGGTTATAGGGTTTAGGTTTTAGATTTGTTGAGAATCTGGAGGCTTATGCGATTCCGGCTTGGTGGTGCGCAGCGTCCGGCTGAATTATGTAGCCCGACATTTGAAATTTTGTTTACGGATCTTTCTGCCCATGAGGTGCTTTTATACGAGGAACCCGGACCCTTCCCCAAATCAAGACCCAGAAAGAGGGAAAAGTGGCATGACTCCCTGTTGTAACTTTGGGGCTGCTAAGCCCTTAACCGTAAGCCCTTAACCCTGAGCCCTTAACCCTAAACCCTTAACCCAAAACCCTAAACTAGTCTGAACCTTAAGACTGTCATGAGTCCTTTAGCTGCACCCGGCAAGCAACTTTCGAACGGATTCCGGAAGGGTAGGAGACTCAAGCCTTAAGAGTCCAAAGTATACGCGGGCTTCCCAAAATCAGGGTCTAGGGTTTAGGGTTTAGGGTCTACTTTTGGGGGGTCCCTATTTTGAGGATTATAGTATTTTGGGGTCTATATTGGGTCCCTCTATTTCGGGAAATTGCCATATATGAGCTAGAGTAAAAAACTCCTAGGGGGTGTTCTCTAGGATAACAGTTCATAGTATAAGAACTTCAAAGTATGTGATGATTCTACATGGACTCCTAGTGAAGCAAGCCCTTTACCCTGAGTCTCTCAGTCCTGAAGACCTGATCTCTAAACCTCTTTTCCCAAAGGGTCCATGTGCGGATATAGTATATAGTCCTCCGGGCCCCAAGGGTTTCTCACATACCTACTTTGGGGCCGAGATATATACTATCTGGCTACATAGAATCATTGGGTTTCCTTCAAGTGGCGAAGGAGGAGCAAGAAGAACTCCTATATGCCGCGGCCGAGGAAGAGACCGACAGGTGTATGGGCTTCAGGGTTTAGGGCTTATTGTGGGAGGCTGAGTCATTTGCAAGAAGATTCCATTAGAATCTTTGTATAAGTGAGCATAACCTACCAGAAAAGGTGCCGGAGGTGGGATGCACGGCTGGTTACGTAGAAGTTTGATGAAGCCATGTTGTGGTTCCCTCAGTGTGGGATCATGTTCTCTCTTCAGCCCTTATGCAGCTCCTTGAAAGTATGCAGGTGGCTACGGTGTTTGGGATCACGTCAACAAAGAGTATACTGGGATGAGGCGAACGTAGATCGTGAGCAGGGTGCAGTGTTTTCTACCGAGACTTTCAGCAATGCAAGTATACACGGGTGGGATGATGATGATTATGGTGATGATGATGGTGGTGGTGGTGGTGATGATGGTGATGAGGATGATACAGGGCTAAATGCCTCAGGCGCCAGCACAAAGTAACGGTCAGCATTCTACTGCTCAAGACAGTAACCCAGAACCCGATTAATTCGTATGGCCTCGTTTCTGCCTCAGGCCACAAATCTCCTGAAGCCTCAAACTCGAAGCTGAAATTACCCCTATCCCTACACCTAGGAACCCCAAGGGCAGTAATCCCTTAACCCGAACCGTAGTCCGATTTAGAGTTTCCTATGCAGTTCTTTATATCCTTGTACAACAAAACCAGGGAGCCCTTGTGTAAGCACTATACCCTGATCCTAAACCCTGTATGAGCCATAGTTCACACTCCCAGAAGGGGGGTTACATAGGGGATTATATCGGGGACAAATATGGAGTTCTTAAGGGGGATGCTGGCAGTTTAGACTATAGCTCATGTAAGCCAGGCTGGAAGCGCTCTTGAACAAACCCATGCAGCCAGACGTTTCGGACGCCCGCTGCCGAGTGTTTGGTATTACCGTTTAGGGTTGAGGGATATGGTAAGGGTCGGGATTTAAGGGTACAAGCACCCAAATGCTAAGCCCTAAACACTACTTAAGCCCTAAGCCCTAAAGCCTAAACCCTAACACTAGGTGCTTGGAATCTCTGTTCAAGCGTGCGGGTATACGGGTAGCCGCCATCATTGGCGGTAGGATTCCAGTTTGGAGGCTAGGGAGTGCAGTCAATGCGGGATGCAGTTCAGGGGCTCCAGCTGATATTCACAAAGCGCTTAGGCTTTGTGAAATGGGCACCTTCTGTCAGTGGCACATCCCTGCTGACATTTGTGCGGTATGGGATCCCCTAATTAGGGTCAATCAATCCAGACTGTCAGGGGCCGCATATGCACCCTGACAGGTTCAGGTCTAGTTGTAGGATTCTTCCTATGAGGCTCCTGCATAACAAATTGTGGAATGCCTTGCTTTGCTTGGCATGTTTCATGGATGTCTTCCCTACAAGGGGCAAGACATATCGGCACTCTTGTTTGAAAGGGCATGGACTTGGGCAGATGGATTCGTTCGACAGCTATCCTTGGGCAAGCGATGGGGGGCATGTGTCAACCGCCCTGCTTGCAATTGCAGCTGGGTTCTAAGTCGCTCGTAGTTTCGAACACATAAAAGGAGTGATATGCGACATCCTCTCTCTCTCTCACACATGGGGTTGTATAATAACCAAAACGATAAGGAGTAAAAAAAACGATAAGGTTGAAGTTTATGAAGGATTCAATACGGGGTTTTTATACAACCCCACATACCGTTTGAGCCCGGACTGGCAACTTGAAGTTGTCCTATCAGTAGGCGAAATCAATCCCACCTCATGGCCTCAGGCCGAAATCCGAGAACAACAGGGGCTTCAATCTGCGCAGCATGCCACACTGTAGCATGCGCCCGAAAGTTTCTGAAGGTAGCCAGCGGCTACACTGCATTGTGTTGGGCCTCGTGGAACGGCTGCAGCGAGAGCACCACACTTCTTTTGGAAGCAGGCGAAGCATCACGTAACTTAAGGAGCATTTCGTGGAGGACCCGTGACATAGTCGGGATCATCAAAGTGCATATAGCTTCATTCTTGATTACAGTATACGGCAGTTTGGTTTTGAAGTCTCTGCTACGAACAGGTGGTATACAGTGGCTACTGGCCAACATGTTTTCAGTGCATGCGGTGGAGGACCTAAACCTTAAGCCCTAAACTGGATCAATGTTAAGGATCCTTCATACTTTTTGGGTATGGGTTTGTTATTTATGCAAACAATATCCTTTTTTCTTCTTACGGTAATGTGGGCTAAGTAGACCCTAGCTGAGCCCATGGCCCGCCATGACAGGCGGACCTTCCTAGGCCCAAGCTTTGCATTCCCAGTAGCTGAAAAGCTGCTTTTCTTCAGCCCAACTACTTTGAGCCTCGAGCTCCAGGATCCGAGAGTACTGTACGGTGCCCTGTCTACTACAAGGTTTTCCATGAGGCAGCAGTCAGACGAATTAAGAAGGTATATGTACTCAGGCATCATATCTTTAGAGCACAGTGTGCCTTCAAACTTACCCTAGGGGTCCAAGTACCCAATAATTAGGTACTTGGGGATTGGGTAATAGTAATTACAGTACAGGTTTTGGGTAAGTATATGAACATTGGGTACCTGGACCCTTAGGGATACATCAAAAATGGTTTTCTAGAATTCCCCTCTCAGAACCATCCCCAGAATACTTCAAAAACTCCTGAAACAACTTCGCAGGACCTTCCAAGCCTTCTTGACCTCAAACTTAGGTGGACTGCCCACCCTATGCCAGTCCCCCAAGACTGCACTTGCAGCAATAATATGGGTCCAATACATGGCCGTAAGGGTCCAAGTACCCAATGCCCCTCTATTTTCCTCATACTCTACACTGAGCATACCCCTGCCAAAAACCCTAAATATGTTATATTCGAATTCGGACCCTGAGGGTGACTCTTACAGGGTGGGTGCAGTAGCTTAACCTGAACCTTGCACTCTTTTCTTGTCCTAAACCTCTCTACCACAGAGTCTCCGTTTTCTTTTTTGCTCACACGGGACCACTTAAGCCTAAATACTAAACTGCGAGGGATACTACAAATCCTGCATGACCCTGAGTACCCTAAACCTTGGGAATTATGGTGCAATAGTATACCAAGGTCATGCAGGATTTTAGTATCACCAGTAGTTTCTCCAAACCCTAAACTCCAAACCCTAAACCCTACACCCCCAATCCTAAGCCCTAAAGCCTAGACCATGCACCCCAAAGCCAAAAGCCTCAACACTAAAGCCTAAACCCTAAACCGTCTAAACCCTTTTTCAGTTGCCTCCATGAGCCACATGAGCCATAATCTAAACTCCTTGAAGGGGGGTTACATAGGGGGTTATATAGGGGACTATTATAGGGCTTGTTGAGGGGGATACTCGGAGTCTAGACTATAGCGTACATTGGCCCACTTGTTTCTCCCGGGCTGCCAGGCGCCGATCCCAACCGGCCAGCGAAGGATGGAGCTACGCCGCTACACAGCGCAGCCTTCCAAGGCCCAGCCCACAAAGTCATGGTTTAGGGTTGAGGGTTGGGGGTTTGGGGTTTAGGGTTTAAGGTTTGGGGTTTAGGGTTTAGGGTTCAGGGATACAGGAGGTTTAGGGTTCGAGAGTTCGAGGGTTTGGGGTTTAAGAGATTCACGGGGTTTGGGGTTTTGAGGGTTCCAGGGATTTAGGGTTGAAGAGATTCAGGGTTTACAGGCGTTAGGGTCCAGTAGGGGCTTTAGGGTTTCCGAGTTCCAGGGTTTCAGGGGTTTAGGGTTCAGGGCTGCCGATTTAGGTTCAGGGTTTCGGTGCTTACTCCTTACAGTTCAGAGGTCTGGGTCTTACGCCAAAGGCCGCATGAAAGCATACGCTACTGCACTTGCCATCAGCAAGCCTGCTACCTCCTGGATAAGAATCGACTGCCTATCCTGCCAGCAGTTGAATGAGGTTATTCCCCTAAACCCTAAACCCCAAACCTTGCACCCTGCCTTCACCAAGCAATCTTCAGCGGAGGGTGCTGCAGAACCTTAGACTTCCGCGCATAGCAGGTTATTGATGAGGGACCACATGGATGCGACCTAAGGTTAAGGGTTTTAGGTTTAGGGTTGAGGGTCAAGGCTTTGGGGTTTAGCCCTAAGGGTCCAAGTACCCAATCATTAAGTATTTGGGTATTGGGTAATAATTATTATAGTACAGGTTTTGGGTAAGTATATGAATATTGGGTACTTGGATCCTTAGGGTAGGGTTTGGGGTTTAAGGTTTAGGGTTTAAGGTCTTGCGTGTAGGGTTTCGGATTGCCGGATGTGGACGTGGCTTGGAGGGACAAGTTTCGGCGGCTGCAACCTGTAAACCTACCCAGAACCCCAAACCTTTGTCTAGCGGGTACCATTCCGTGGCATTCGAAGCACCAGGTAGTCTTGCGAGCACAACAGTTATCCAGGTGTTGAGGGTTTATGGGGAAGATAATGCCTGTAGTCCTGTCCTGTCTAAAACCTAAGTCCCTACGCCCGAATCATGCGTGGAGCCCACTTGCGGGGTCAGGGTAGCTATGAAGTGAGATCCCAGGCACCTTAGCCGTACTTGTAGCCTACAATTTTCACACATGTAGCTGTTGTAGAAGGCTTTCAAGTACGAAGCAGCTAATCAACGAGGCCATGACGACATTGTGCATCAGCTGATCACAGCCGCTGCAGATTTGAACAAGGCAAGCTTTCGGGGGAACTCAGCTTCGGGTCCACGGTTTACTTACTGGTTCTTAGTGGGGAAAATGGAAATGTGGCTTTAGGGTTTAGGGTTTAGGGTTACATAGAATACATTTCCATTTTCCCTACTAAGAACCTGTTTACGTTTACGGGTGTTGGATGTCAAACATAAATACTTTCAGGTAAAGGGGCGTTCACATCCGTGATAATGACCCATGCAGAATGCAAAGGTCGCTGAATGCTGAAGTCCTGAATGTGTCTTCATTGCAAGCGCTGAGCACAACATGCGGAATGGCTTGCCAGTCAACAAGTGTTGAAGCTGGTAATACCTCTACTTCCTCATATGTAGGAGGCCATCTAGCCCGGAGCCATAATCTCTAAACGCCGCATCTCAACTATTAAACCCTTAGTGTAGATCTCTTCTGCTGAGACCTGGCCCCCAACCTTAAAAGCTTGCAATGACCTTCCCCGGCCTAGAATCTGCGAGCTAACCACAACTGGGAAAAATCGTTCCAAAATTCAGTCTCCCAAAGATATTCATATACTTACCCAAAACCTGTACCATAATTTCGATTCCCCAATACCCAAATACTTAATTATTGGGGTGCTTGGACCCTTAGGGTCTAGCTACAGCCTGACCTGGGTTGACTACCCTCCCCCTCCACCTTCAGCCCTAAACCCCAAACTCTAAGGGTCCAAGTACCGAACAATTAGTACTTTGGTATTAGGCAATAGTAATTATAGTAGAGGTTTTGGGTAAGTATATGAGTATTGGGTACTTGGACCCTTAGGGAAACCCTAAACCAAACCCCTGTAGCATGAAAAGGTTGACAGTGAGGGCAGCACCGCCCTGCACTATGCTGCGTCCGAAGGCGAGTTGTGTTGTCTGGACAGTAGCGGGCAGGCAATATAGTCATTAAATGGTTGGGAGTTTAGGGTTTCGGGTTTAGGGTAGGCAAGGTGGTTGCTGGTAGGACAGGGAGAAATGGAACTGATACATCGTCGGTGTTCCTGCAACGCTCAGGGTTCAAGTACCTAATAATCATAATATATTTACACCAAAACCTATTCTATAATTACTATTACCCAATACCCAAGTACGTAATTATTGGGTACATGGACCCTTTGGGCAAGTGCCACTTAGAGTCATCCTTTCCTCCATGGCTTACGACCAACCAGCACGGTTCAGCACCACCATGCGAAAGCACATTCCCAGCAACGTCCAGCGAGTCTTTAAGCCCCTAAACCTCAAACCCATGAGGCCTTCAGGTACCGTTTCGTGCCAGGGTTTAGCCTCGAGAAGGTACAGGGTTTAGGATGCCAGGCGGGGAGTTTGACATAGGAACTCGGTAATATCAGAGAGGCATTTACTTTCTTATGTTGGAAGTGGCTCCTACTTTGGGGCCGAAATACGGTACTTTCCCGCACTAGGGGGACCCGAATGTAGACCCGCAAAAACATTGTAACCCTCAAGATAGAGTCCCCCAAAAAGGTACCCCTAATTCTGGGAAACCTCCGTATTTATCCGCAGACAGGTACTTTGACTGTCATTGGGATGTTCACTTCCATGAATACTAAAGCCCACCGAATATTCCCAGCATAGTGCAGATCGATGTCTCCCAATGTAAAGGGAGGAAGTCTGGCATCACTTCACGGTTTATGCCATATAGAAATGATGGAAGCCTGCGAGTCCCAACTGACACAAGGCTTAGAACTTCTTGATAGCAAGAAGAAGCGTTTCTCCCCCAATTACTCATGCCTGCCAGGACATATTCGTTAGAGCGTTGGGCTATTGAACGGGCCTCGCCTTAAACCTTAAACCTGTAAAACCTAAACCTTAACCATTCCGCTCGCCTTCACACCCCAAACCCTCCAGGGCCCCAGCAGTGGGTTCCAGGTTCTGACAGAAGGTAGATGAAGGGTCTACACACTGTATTCTCAGATTCTGACATATCCCTACTTGTGCAGTCCTTATGACCACCTTTAACCCTAAACCTTGAACCCTGAGCAATCATACTGTAACCCCTAAGCTGTATGCAGGATTTGTGAATGTCCTGAGGACACCTCGACGTGCTGGATCTCTTGGTGCAGGCCAGGCAGTTCTTGGGCTCAGACCCTGGGTCCAAGTACCCAATAATTCGGTACTAGGGTAATAGTAATTCTATTACAGGTTTTGGGTAAGTATATGAAGATTAAGTACTTGGATCCTTAGGGACAGTTCGGGTTATGAGGGTCTGCGGTACGACTAGCCCGGAGGGTCCAAGTACCCTGCAAGTACCCAATCAGCAGGTATGAGGTTTGGGCGCCAGTAATTGTGATGCTCTTGATACATGCGACGCGCAGCTCTACAGTCGACAAATTTTGAAGCTGTCTAGCAGCCTTTTCCTGGCAAGCCGATTGCGATTTAGGATCAAGGTCTGCTCTGGGTTTCAACAGAATGCCTGCGCACCAGTTTAAGCCGTGACTGCAGTCAACATGTTCCCGGAAGTACTAGTTTCGCATGTCTATTCCACGTTTGCAAAGTTGGTGTCATTTCTATACAGGTTGTCCTTGCGCAGCTCAAAGCCCAAACTGGGGCTAATGCACAAGCTTAGCAGCTTGCTGGATCTTTAACCTGTAATTTCTGGACGCTGGATTTCTTGTAAAAGCTCTTCAATCCTTGTCCCAGCAACACTTTCCCCTATTAATCTGAGGGCTGGTCTTTCCATAAGGCTGCTGGGTTTCATGACAAGCGCATGGGCGGCCTTCCTAACATTGCAATTCCCCCTTACCCTTTGGGGAAGATCATATCTTTTTTTACGGGTTTCGATTATTATGACAAGTCTGTAAATATATATATATATGTATATACATACATACATATGAAAGTTTCCGCCATTGGAACAATACCCTTAGGCAAACACTTATAAACGTTTGGATGGATGTGAAGGTTAAATCCAAACCTTTCAACCTGAACCTTAACGCCGAAACCCCAAGCTCAGCTGACATAAATCCATGGCACATTCAGGAAAAAACATCCAAAGACCCTAAGCAGCAAAACCCTAAACCGTAAAGCCTTGAACCAAAATACAGTCGGAAAGGCAGGAGCGAATCCAAGCGCAGCGGACATGATGCTCGGGTGTATGCTGGTAGGTTTTGAACATGATCCTTATATGGTAGGTTGTCAACATTAAGGATTTTGGGGGCACTTGTCATGCGATGAACCTTAATCAATGAAGGTAGCCGCAATTGGAACATGATTTTAGTGACCTGCGACATAAGCTCTTTGCAGGATGCTAAGATTTAGGGTCGTAGTCTAAAGGGTTTAGTATTTTGGGTTTATGGTTTGAACGTGCTTAGCAAATCCACATCTCACACGGTTGGTGTCATAAGTATTTCCTATAGAGGTAGAGTTTCCAGGTAATGACAGGATCCCAATAATTCCCTTGTCATCCCCATATCGCCTTAGGCTGCTAATCGCCCCCCCCGGTTTCCAGATCACCTTGTTATGACGCTTGGGGCCTATACGATTCGGGACTCGTAATTGCTCAAGCCTTTGTTCTGAAATGCGGTGTTCATTGGCTTTTTTTTTTTTTTTTTTT
>CAJNIZ010009255.1:1976-13605 GCA_905231905.1 Symbiodinium pilosum
TCATGCTTGCCCGGTGGGCAAAGTCAGCTTAGAAACCTGGCAGGGGGAGAAACGGGACCCCAATGATGTTGATGATGCTGGCCAAGGGTGCCAGCATCATCAGCATCATTGGGGGTCCATTTCTCTATTTTTGGCCTCCCATGCGCCCAATGACCCTCATTGGTGAAAATCGTTTCTCAGCCGAAACTCTCTTGAGACCTTGAGACTCGTTTTCAAAACGGCTCGTGCTCATGATGCAAATTTTGATGCAAATTTTGAGGATTCTTGGGGACCCAGAACCATGGGTATGGGCCAGATGGGGTCATTTTTAATTTGTTGCCTCCTGGTGCCAGCCAAAAGCCATCATCAAATATACGAAAAAAGAAAATGGTTGCAGCTTGATACCTCCAAACTGATCAAACGGAGTCCCAATGATGCTGATGATGCAGGCCGCGGGGGCCAGCATCATCAGCATCATTGAGGGTCCGTTTCTCAAATTTGATGTCTTCCGGTACCCCCCCGACCTCCAAAAAATGGTGCTGGGGCCCAGATGGGCCTCAAAGGCTTGTTTGCAGGGTCGCCCACCGGCGTCCGCCCCATGGCAAAGCCAGGGCCATGGCCTGCAGCAGCAACTCCAGGGCGTTGCCCGATTTTCAGGCCGGCCCTGCCGCTTCCGGCAGCTCGCCAGAGACAGCATCACGAGCATGGGGACAGGTCCATCAGTGTTGTCAGCCCATGCAGGCAACATTCGCTTGCAGTGGAGGACGTGGTCATGAGAGGTGCAATATGTGGACGTCTTGAATTCTGTGCTGTTGCGTTGCAGTTGAACGGTGGGTGGTTGTAGTTGCAACGTTGTTCTGGAGGTGGGCGTGGTCATTGGAGGGGTCATCAGTGGCGGTGTTGAAAATTTGCCTCCGGAACGGCGTCGCTCGTTCGCCCACTGACCTTGCTCACTTCCCCTTCGACCTCAACCCCGGGCGCCCGCGCCTTAAATCTTACATGGCAATGTGGCTCAAGTTGCCCGGAGGGCGCCACGTTTGGCTCTGCAGTAAGGTGTACGGACAGAAGAAATGGGGAGGTGGAGGGGGAATGGGGAGGGCGGGACGGAAGCCGGGGCTTAGGTTTGGGGGGCGGAGAGGTCGGGAGGGGAGCCTGGGCTTCATTGTGCGCACGCCCCGTCAGGCCGGGGTCAGCGGATTTAAAAAAAACGTGGGCGTGTGGGCGTGTGTGTGTGTGTGTGCGCGCGCGTGTGTGTGTGTGTGTGTGTGTTGGTGGGGGTGTGTATATCGTTCTAGATCATGAACGCAGGGGGTCACTCACAACCCCATGCTGCCATAATTTTACATGAGATTTTCATGCAAGGGCGTGCAGCACCATTGGCATATTGCACGCAACGAAGCTATTTCCAATGATGGGAAGGAGTCAGGGACGCTTGACTCTGTACCTGCAAGAACAGCCCCCTGAGGTATCCATATGATTAGAAAGTAACCAATGCCAGCCCCCTGTGGTGGCGAGATTAACTAGCATCCAATTTTCCATACGGTCATGTCATATGGGATGAGCGGCTTGCAATCAGTGCATGTGCTTATTTGGTCTTGACATTTTTATATGCATCAGTACCGCATGGCAGTTTGACTTGATGTGTGCTTGCCACAGATACATGTGCTTGACCTATTTTGGCAATTTCCAAAGACAAGATAAGACCACATGGTTGCTTGGCAGTTAGGGCAGTTGCAGGTTCGGCAAAGACCTCTGTCTTGTGCAAGCGTGGCATGTTCGAGTCCAGCAGATCCAACAGTGGTGGTGATGCGGCGTGAAGTTGATGTGATGTAAGTAATCTGTTTTCCGACATTCTTGCCATCCAGCACAGGATGGTCTCAGAGCAAAGATTTTCGCAGCAACATGGACCGTGGCAATTCTTGTAGTGGATCAGTTCCTTTCAAAAGTCCGCAAAATCAATAAGTCAATCGGTGATTGACGTTATCCAGTGTGTTAACAGCGGCTTTCCCACGGAAGCGCCGTGTTGTCCCTCATTGGGGCTGCCCACCGAATAGATGGATGATAACTGGCGGGTTTTCAACTACTTCCCCCCTGATCTCGAACATTTCTCCCCGTCAGCTTATTCACTATTCATGATTAAGGGAATGCGGTTGCTCGGCATGTGCAGTTGGTCGGCATGTGCACCTGATATGAGGTCTAATGCAAGGGGTAACGCACAGGATAGCAGGGTTCTCCCTTTATTCCTGTCTCATTACTCTCCTACTCAGGGCATGTGCATCTGACATGAGGTCTAATGTATAGGGTAACATGTGACAGTGCTGCATACGCAGTGGACTTGGACGCATCCATTACGAGAACCACGGGTCCGAGCCCAGCAACAAACCACCCAGCCAATTCAGAAGCACGCTTCTTGAGCAATGGACGCTTCGAATCTTTCGGGGCAACAGCGGGCTTCGCATCCTCTTTCTATGTAAGAATCGTACCTTGCGGGTACGCAGCACCAGCATCAACAGACTATGCTGCAACAGCACCATCGCCAGGCGACCCAACAACAAGCTCAACAGCAAGCGATGGCGACTATGTCCATATAACATGGACAGTAAGCATCCTGGGATGCAACCGCAACTCAACCTGGCATGACGACATTTACGTCCAGCCACAACACCTTCCCAGTGCAAGGGTTTTCGCAGACACCTACATCGACAACTACATCAGGAGGCATGGATCCGGCAGCTGCACAAGCCATTGGAATGATGAGCATCTCTCAGCAACAACCATCCCCAGCACTCATTTACCTAGTACATCTTCAATATGCCAGCCACCACCTCGCCACCTTACTTGCATTCCAACAAGCTACACAAGCACCAGCCATCCAAGCACCACTCAACACCACACCCACAATTGCCACCACTTCTGACGCACTTTCAATTACCACGATGGCACAGAATATGGATCCGATTGCGCGCAGACAATCGATCCAGCTACTTACAAGCCAGGAGCCCTCCGCTATATCGGCCAGCGACCCAACCACGACAACCCAACAACCAGCATCTGAACAGCAACTTCAAGCATCACAATATCACCCTTCCGCACAATCATAACCACCTGTCACTACTGCCCCACAGACACCTCTGCAGTGAGTGCACCACCATCAGGTCCACCACAACCCGCGCCTCATACTCAACCTCATTCTAGCACACATCGAGGTCAACAAAAACAGTCCTATCGCAGCAACAAGCAGCGCCACCGCAGCCGTACCTCTCCCAGTGACTCCTACACCCATAGGCGGCGCAGACAACCACGACGAAGGAGCAGCATTTCGTCAAGAAGACATCGCAAGCATTACTCTACACACCGGATCAGATCCAAGCAGCATCGGGCGTCTCCCAGACGATCTCGGTCTGTAAAACGGTGCAGATCTGGGGAGTGCTCCCCGTCAGCACCAAATATAACAGTGAGAAGCCGATCTCAGTTGGGTATGTCTACCCTCGCAGCACCACCACAAAATAAATGGCAGTGGCGACGCACAGCTGTTTCTCCTGAAAAAAAGGAGACCACAACCACCACGTACTACGGAGCAGCTCTCTGCACAGTTTCTACGGATGGCCAGGCAACAGGCCCAACAGCGTCGCAGCACATCATCCACTCCCCTTGCCAACAGGCAACCACCAACACCATCACCACGCAGACGGACTCTCACTCCCTCAGGAGCAGCAACAATCTGAGGATGACGAGCCCAGCCAATCAGTCAACCCAACTCCCAAGCAAGACATGCATCGCAAAACACCTGCAAGCCGCATTTTACCACCACGCAGCAGACCCGCCACTATGGGACAACACAGATTCTGGAGAGCAATCGTTCCCAAGCCGTTTTGTCAGCTACGAGAGGGAGAGAAACCTCGTCCTCTCCGCTACGAGGTTTCAGTTGCCAGTCAGTTAGCTCGCACTCTCGAAGAACTGACCGAGGGATCCGGGCTCAGTGCAGATACCATCCAGGCCTTTAGCCGCATGATCCATGAAGCGGGGTTGCAGGACCGCACAGAAGTCCTCAAGGCA
The DNA here is from genome assembly GCA_905231905.1 of Symbiodinium pilosum. Lineage (NCBI taxonomy): Eukaryota > Dinophyceae > Suessiales > Symbiodiniaceae > Symbiodinium > Symbiodinium pilosum. The sequence goes on from CAJNIZ010009255.1 coordinate 6,012, forward strand.
ACTACCCTTGATATAGGTCAAGGAGTGTTTCGAGTGGTTTTGGTGCCGATCAAAATGGAAGAGCAATCACTCGTTTTCGGTCAGAATCCCGAAGAAGCTCGCGGCTCTGTATGGAGCTACGTAGCAGCACATGGGACCGACAAGGAGGGCCTCCGGGGCATACTCTTAGATAGATTTGTGCGGCCATCCTCAGAAGACCTGTCTGAGAGCAACATGAAGGAGATTACGCCAGTGGCGGTATATGGTGCTGCCACCCTCGGTAGCTGGTCTGAAAACTCGATCCAGCTGAATCCAGCTGGTCCTTGATAATCTCCTTCGCAAATCGAAAGGAGTACAGGGGCAGATCACGATAGGCACGATGGATAGCCGTATCCAATACTACCGAATTGAATTCAAGAACGCCCTCAAAGAATATGAAGTCATCTTCGCCAGGGGAGTCGTTAGGACCCCCTTCCAATGGGCCTGGCACGCTAGCCATTTTCACATCCGAGGTATTGGATTGTTGGCGGATTCATAAGCTGCACATGCATCCACAATATATCAATACATCATTACATCAATATATCTTTGGTCCACACAATACAACATGCACAGGACCTTTCTTTCTTTTCTGTTTCTTTTTTCCTTTTTCCTTTCCTTTCTTTCTTTCTTTTCTTTTTCCCTTTATCCGTTTGCAATCCAGACAATCCATGCCTGGGATTAGATCTTCCGCCCGACAAGCAAAAGCAAGGATCTCTTTGCCAGCGCAATTTCCGGTGATTGCCTTGTTCAGTGACTGCATGTTGCCTGTGCCATTACCCTCATGCTTTGCAACATCATGTTTTTCTTATCTATCAGGTGTCAATCAGCATATGGCTTCAGTTTTGATTGTGCTCCCATCCACTTACATTTGCTTAGATTGCAACATGCAAGCATCGCAGCAGCCTCACTCCCAAGCAGGTTTTATGCAGCACAACACAACATCGCAGCCCTCCACAACAGGGTACCCACGCGCAGGCGGGTACGGTCCGATGGGACATATAATCAACCGCATGCAACAACAGCATCGCCAACCAGCACAACCATTTCCTCCACCCCCCCCACCACACCTCCCACCGCCACCTGGTTTCTTTTCACCCCATTCGCCTTCCCTCTCACCTCCCCCAGCCACCCTTCCTTCCCTACCCGTGGGTTCCCAGCGTCAACTCTCGCCACCACCCGATTTCATATCTTCCCAAACACATTGGGACACCCGCTCCGTATTTCGCCTCGACCTTCCCCGCTTTGTCAAACATACACCACACACTGAAGCCAATCACTCAGCAGGTTTACCCATCACCGACATCACCCTCCTTCAGACCGTCAGGCATGGATGGAACAGCTATTGGCTGAGGTACATCGCACATGGCCACAGCACAGGTCTTCTTTTTACCAAGCACATCAACGAAGCTATGTTTGCCAGCGAGTTTTTCTCGGTTCTTCGGTCCAAGAAGATTGATTTGGACATAGCGGCCATCATATATTGCCACCAATACAACATACCAGCACCCACAAAACAACAAGCCTTGGCAGCTTTGGTCACAGAGTTCGTCGATTACTTCCAGGACGTCTGGGAAGCACTCAACACTACCAGTCAGGCATCTCCTGACAACGCACCCAGAGCACCTCCCAAACGCCCACCACAACAAACCGACCCAGCCACAGCACAACGATTGGCCACGTTGGAATACCAATTGGCAGCAGCTAATCTGACTATCAACCACTTACGCGGACAACCTACACCACAACCAACTTCAACTTTCACTACCACTCCGCCACCACCTTCAACCTCCCACCAGCAACAACCACCACCTCACCATACGCACGCCACCTCAGCTGATCTTAGCCCTATTGCACCACGCAACTTGCAACAGCAGATTGATGCCCTGGAGCGTGAATTGGCAGAATATAAAAATCAGACACCAACACCTACCGCTTCGGCACCATCCGTGGTCGACATCACTGCATCACCCACCAGGGTTGCTTCTCAAGAAACCACCTCATATTCCCCTTCGCCACATTAGCCAGAAGAAGAAGGTGGGACTGAGGCACCCATTCAACACAAAACATCCACTCGCAACCTTTCTCAACCACTTTTTCCACAACCACAGTCACATCCATCCACCAGAGCACCAGCATTTTCCAACAATGCAACACAACCAACCAGCACCATTGAGACCACATCCGAGCCCAAATCCAGTGCTCCCGCCAACCCATCCAAACGTGCCATCCAGCTGGTAGCAACCCTACTTTGCTCAAAAAAAACGGCAGTCCGTGTTACCTGGCGCACCGGCACCTAAGCGTAAAGCACCTATCGACGCCGTGTTTCAGCAACCTGCGCAGCGATCCCAATGGTTTCAACAAAGCTTCACAGGTGTGCACACTGACAGCGGAATCATTCGTTGGTTCGGCTCCTTGAAGAATGTCTCCGAGAAATAAAAAGCCGAATGCAGAAGCTACATCAACCAGGTGCTCCAAGCGTACCCTGAAGTCACATTCGAGCAAAGGTAGCAGCTCGAAGCCAATGCCGCCTTGTGGGGCATCCCAATTCGTCTCATTGAAAAATTCCAGTCCATAATTGCCCTTATGACAGGGTGACTATTGACTTTTCCACGACCAGCCCAGTTTCCCAGATCCAGCAAGCCACTCGGCTAATAACATTAGCCCGCTCAATCCTTTTTGCCGTTGCTTCCGAAGCGGAGCAGCAATCTCGACATCTGTATGCCTTGACCTTGTGGCTGCAAGGCAGATATCTTCTTTTGCAAATTTGTACCTACCACAACAAATCCAGCGGACACCACTATGCACACCTTCAACACATGTTTAGACGGCTCAACCTCACACCCAGCAAGTACACTTTCACGTTTTTCAATCCCACTGGCATTTGCTATGTCAGAGTTACCACATCACAGTTGTACAAAGCCTTCAGTTACGTGGGCTGCAGCACAGGCACACTCACCACACGAGAACCAAATGGCAACCGCAAGTTTCAGCAAGTTCGTTCACATGCAGTTGTACATGCGGAGCTGGCTCTACGATGGCGGCACAAATACAACAACTACTTTCAATACGTCCCACTCACCATACAACACAGCATTCCCACACCACAGCTTCAGGCAGTGGAAGCTACATATATCCAGCAACTACAAGCACGCCTCAATTACACCTACGTCCACAAGCACCTCAAAAACAAGCTCAGCCACTTTCATCAACAAAAGCAAGCCATCACTAAAACAAGCTTTTCATCCATTTGGAACAAGATTCGATGAAAGCACCTTCGACAACGCCTTCGCAGCATCGCACATGCCCAGTGTTTTCGCAACCAACACACTGCGTGGACCACTTTGGTTAACCTCTCCTCCAATATCCGAAGGAGATTTGCCACCACCAAGCGGCTCATGAAGCATTCAACCGGATCACCAGCCATCTATGCCCTTCCCAAAGATGACACATAACGTGGCACCCACCCATCAACGCACCGCCAGAAAATCCTTGCCACCATCCTACGCAAACGCAAGTTACCCATTCCCAAAGCCATCACACCACTTTACGCCTCTCCACTTTGCCACTGCACTTTTCAAGCTGACCTACGTCACTTTCTTCGGCAATGTGTCAGCGAGCACCGCGATCAAATAATCCCATTCCATCTACCATCCGCAAAAGTTGTGTTTCGCAGACACACCCAAGCACAACAGGTACTACACAATTGGCGCAAAGCACACCATAGGTGGCTTCCAGATCACCCAACCCAATGAGTTTGCAAAATCCTACAAGCTAATAATCCACAATATCTTTACCACGATCGCATTGCTGCACCACTTTCAGAACTTCTACCGCAGCAGACATGCCTACGCTTTTCCGGTAAAAGCACCATTTATCCCAGGGATCTTTATCGAGCCATACAACGATGGCATAGGCGCAACCAATTGCCAGCGCCAGCTAAGGATGACCCGTCCTCAAGGAATTTGACCTCAAACAGATCGACCAGCAGCTTTCACAAGCCCACAACTACATCAACATATCCATTATCAAACCCATATAACAACAACTACCACCTGGCATCATTCATTGCGAAGACCATCATCCTAATCGGATATTATGGTATTGCCCTGCACTCTACCACAACACCATCACAAATACTTTCACCGACCCCAGCATCTTCACCATTTCCCACTCCCCACCACTTACCAAACACATGGAGGTCCAGCAGCAGCTCCAGTGCATCCTCCCCAAAGACAAAAAATATTTCGGAAGCTGGGGCAAGATTCCAACGGCTTATATCCTGCCCAAACGTACAAAATAATTCCAAAAAGGACGCCCCATCGTTGCATTTGTTCAGCCTGCTGCCAAAGCTCTTTGGCAAACACTGTCCGACGTCCTTGGATCTATTTGCCGCCAAGTCTGCCCTCATGCCTTTGGAGATGGCGACGCCATCAGCCAGCTGCGCCAGCTTACAGCATTCATAAAACAAGCAGCCAGTACAACAGACACCTTCCAGTTGCACAACCAGGACCTTGCCGGGTTCTTTACGTCCGTCTCCCAGGACCGGTTCCTTCGCAACTTCGAGCTCATGAACTCCTGGTATTCTCAATACAACCACAACAATGCATCGTCATTTACAAATCACCACAGCGAGCACCGACCAGAATACAGAACCTACCGAGCTTTTTACAAACACAACCCATTTGCCCGCACCGACACAGTCAAAATATGGGTGGAAGACATTCCCCACCTCATACGGGCTGTTCTAATGCTCAACTACTTTATGATTGGGGACATCCTCATTACCCAGCAACGAGGGGCGCCCATGGGATCTCCCGCCTCTCGAGCCCTTTGCGCCATGGTCGTTTCCGTTGAGGAACAAGCTTGATTCCTCACTTTCCAAGACCTCGTTCCCAATTTCAAGATTGACTACGCCCTCCAACACCACACACCATCACACGCTAACATGCCAGACATCCTTCTATTTTTCTCCACGCATTATGGTGACAATAGAATCACAATCATACCTTCACAAGCCGGACACTTACCTTGTTTCCGACAACTTCTCCACGAGTCATTTTATCGGCAACCCATCCAATTTGAATATGAGCCAGTCAATACGTTTCTTGGCTTCGATGTTTGCCTCGCACCCCCAGAATTGAAGTTTGCTACCTCGTGCACACAAGAGGACGTATTTGCCCCCGCATCAGCCAGCTCTTCTTCAACACTACTCAGTGGTCTGCGAGCACGTTTGATCACTATACACAGGGTATGCGCACCGCGACAGCAAATTACAACCGCAGAAGCTACACTGAAGCAGCTCTACATACAAGCAGGTTTTGATCCAGTAGATATGGATGGCATTCTTGCCAGCTGCCGCCGTCTACATAGAGGGTGAGATGACCATTACTTTTAAGCTGCAAGGCCAGCTTTCATCACAAGTGCACCTCTGGCACCAGCCAGTACAGCTGCATCATCAAAACATCACGACCTCGCTTCATCAAGCAGCATGATGCCACCGGGTTATGTCCATGTGTAGGTGCATTGCCTTTGTTTTCTGGGCAGAATGCCAGTTGCAATCCTATTGTATTACCATAATACCGCAGCATACAATTCATTGTCCGCAGCTTTTGATCATTCTCTGTTAGCAGTTCAGTTTCTTGGTCTTTTAGCATGGACGTGGTAATGACCACGTCAGCGTATGAGCAATCATTCTTGATGAAGGCATTGGGGCAGAAAATCACCCTTGATATACGCTATGATGGTGTACGGTTTTCTGAGCATGAACGTGAAGGGGGATAACGTATGCAATATGTGCTCCAACACCAGTTCAGGACCTCGCAGATTCGTAGCATGCTCGGTGCATACGGCCATTATGACGGCCGACTAGCCACCCCTACTCACCCTGACTACCTGATTGTTATCCAGCGTATTGAGGTCTTTCGAGCAAGCTGGCCCATCAGCATTGAGGACATATTGGTCGATCAATACCTATATCGGATGTGCTTCACGCATACCCCATTGTACCAATGCGTACAGTTGGGAGCTGTTTGTCACAGCTGGTACCTGGCCATTTCCTATTCTATCCGGTTTCAAGGGAACGTCGTTGTACGTCCCAGCTTGCCCCCGCCGGGACACCGCCATATATTCGCAGACTCTCTTGTGCTTCGTCATACTGATGACGAATATCACTGTAGCACTAATGGTACCATCCTTCAGGGTCTTCGATATGTCAAAATACGTCCACCTTTGAATTAGATATTTCACCACAACAATTTCGATCTTCCGTGCAACATATGATCAATATCTTCGTCAATGCTTTGCAGCAACAATGCAATGTTGCATTTGCACACATGTACAGCTTCGCAGCCTTTTGCGTTTGCTTACAGGCACATCCTGTTCGCGCATTAGAAGCCATGGAACCTAACCTCCAAGATCTGCAAGGTGATGTCTCGCACAACCAAGTATCCAGTAGCCAATCGCACAATAATGTCAACAACAACGTCGGCATCAAATAATACAATGAAGACTACAGTCTACGTTGGTTGCTCGACCGCGAAGCCGAGTTGATGCTCAAACAACACATTCATCACCGCGGATTCCTTATCCCTTCTGAGCAAATTCGCTGGAAACAGCCGATTTTGGCTGCTTTGTGCCAATAACCTTACAATGACATCTCCAAATAGTATTTGGAGAAACTGCAGCCTCCATTCAAAGAGGAGCTCCTTGACTTTCTCAACCAACAGTCATAAACATCCACATTTGAGCATAGCAGCCAGCCATTCAGACATGTTTCCATGGCTTCTAGCTGATGCCAGCGCGATCAAAATTATGGAAAAAAGGTCGACCAGCGTGTCTATTGCTTCTGCCTTACAACATTCCACATCATTACAAGTACATGGCCAAAACATTGCCTTTCTTTTATATTACTCCGCAATTTTGTTTGGTTTCATTGGATCCATTTGTGTGTAGCGATGCCATGCACTATATGACCCAACCTCAGCCTGAAACGCCGCTTCAGATGCAGCGAAGGCTGCAAGACACCTGTCGCGGCCTCCCGCCAATTGCCGAGTCCAGGAACTGGGCCATCCAGTTCATGCAATTTCAATTGGATTGCGCGTCCATCGACCACGAGCAAAGTCGCACCATGATGATTGACTACATGGTCAAGCTTCATTTGCTTCCAATCACATCGCTGTGGTCGTACATCATATACAGCATCCGCCCAGCGCACTGGGCGCAGTGGCAGCTATCGCTCTTTGACACATTCGGTGTCACGTGGCAACGCGTGAAGAGTATATTGGAAGACGAATTCCATTTGGTGGATCCTGAAATTCCTTCCTCTGATGATGAACCAGTAAGTCCGTACACACCTTCGTAGACGAGTTTCACTCAGAGAGTCTCCGCGGAGGCGACGCAAACCACTCCGCACTTTCTCCTGATTTTGCCTTTGGAATAAAACAGCTCTGCAGCGTCCCTATCTGGGGCTGTGCGTGTGTGTGTGTACCGTTCTAGATCATGAACGCAGGGGGTCACTCCCAACCACATGCTGCCATAATTTTACATGAGATTTTCATGCAGGGGCGTGCAGCAC
>CAJNIZ010009256.1:0-13605 GCA_905231905.1 Symbiodinium pilosum
AGGGTCCAAGTACCCAATAGTTAGATACTTGGGTTTGGGGGTAAGAGTAATTCTAGCACAGGTTTTGGGTAAGTTTATGATCCCTAAACCCTAAACCCAATATGTATAGGTCACGTAGGTTAACAGTTATATACCTGTATATGATTACTGAATACTTGGACCCTTAGGGTGAAGGCAGGGGCAATTGCTGAAGGCCTCCGGCGGTGCTTCAATGCTTTCATGGCCTGGGCAAAGGCCCTGGGCCTTTTCCAGGCCAGGAAATGTGAAGTTTGGGTTTTAGGGTTTAGTGTTTAGGGTTTAGGGTTTAGAGTTTGGGTTGTGGGATCATTTACTGGGGTAATATTAGGATTATATTGGGGTTATCTTGGGATGATGGAAAATGAGATGGAAGCTACTGCAGAAGGCGATATAGTTACCGACATTATTAGCCTGTACTTCCTATATAGATCTGCAAAAGCTGGCACAACACCCCTATTCTAATGGACTAGGCCCGCTATATAAGGTCTTTGGCATCGAGGGCGTTTCACAAAGTTTCGCAGTCCGCAAGTAGGGTTTGCAAAAGCTTTTGCCCTTCTCTACCCAGCTGCTGTTCCTTCAGAGGCAAAAGTGGGGATTCGCCGACTCAGGCTTCAGGTGAGCTGTGGTCTAAATTTTTACAAGGCGCTATATAGGGGAGTATATAGGGGACTACCATAGGGCTTATTAAGGGGGATACTAGGAGTTTAGACTATGGCTCAGGTGAGACAGTACTGTCAAAGTGAAGGGCTTAGGTTCAGGGCTTAGGGGTTTATCTGAGCTTACTAGTAGCCTAAACCCTATAAACCCTAAAACTTACTTGCTAGCGGAATGACCGTTCCAGGATTTGCAAGAAGAAGCATAGATGAGCTTCAGGTTCGTTTTCAGTCACTGATGTCATCCCTACAGAATACGCATGGGGGTTTCCCAAGATTATGGGTACCTTTCTGGGGATCCCCATCATAAAGATTATAGTATTGGGGTGTCTATATTTGGATCCCACTAGTATTTTGCAAATTTTCCGGCATGTTAGGAAATGTTGCCTAGGGGCTTCTGCTAGACCATCAAGAAGCATCGTTATGACGAAGTCCGAACCACGGACCTCCAAGGATATGTGGGGGCTCCATAAGGGTTTATATAAGGATACGTGGGGGTTCTATAAGGGTTTATATAAGGCTATGGGGGGCTTCCCCAAACTGCATCAGGCCAGGCGTGCGCTGCGCGAAGCCCGTGCGGCGCGTGCTTTAGTGCGGCTTGGTCAAGGATTTGACGCTGCGCGCTCGCTGGCACACATGACCCTAGGGATCCAAATCACCAGGACCTCCTTATATCCTCAAATAGGGGTATATAGTCCCTACTGGTGGCATTTAGGGTATAGCGAAGGGTAGATTTAGAAGGAGGTTCTAGGAACATAGGGGCTTAAAAACTAGCAAAAGTATGGTTCTAGTTTCCCTGCATCAACATGGTGCAGTGTGCTTAAAGTTAACTTGGCCCGAATTAATATTAGCAATCACTTACGCCCCTACAGTAGCACAAAAAAGGTTTGACTTTGAGACTTCAGGCCCAAAGTTGCTTGGCTTGGCGCACCAGGCTCACTATCTGCAGCACCTCTTTCAGCAGTTTGGGTTGTTCTAATGCTTGTTGGAACTTCCTCGCTGACTCGCAGCCTAAATCTTCCTGCGCGCAGGATGTTTCTTTCCGGATATTTCATGCTTAGGTCCCACCCAAATCAGGACTAACTCTGAAAAGCACTTCCAAGTTGCGAAAGTCTGGGCCCTAAACCCACTGCAATCACCATCCCCGCAAGCGCTAACCCCTTTAAACCCACAACCCTGTCAGATGAAAGCTTCCAAAGCGCTCCAATTCTTAGTTTGTTTTTTGGGTTTAGGGTTATTCAAGTTATAGGGACTTTCAAAAAGGCTAAACTCTAAACCCTAAACCCTAAATCCTAAACCCAACCCTAAATTCCCCAAAACCAAAGCCTTCACCACTACTAAGCCTCGGCCCAAGGATGTGGAGGCTGCTGCCAGCGTGGCACCAGACTGCTACAAAGAGCTGCCGGGGTTTAGGGTTTAGGGTTGAGGGTTTAGGTTTTAGGGTTTAGGGTTTAGGGTTTAGGGGGGGTCTTTACCTCTAGGTTCTGATTCGATGGGATTACGTATGCCCAGTGGTTACTTAGGGTTTAGGGCTAATATTGGGGAACAAAATGGAAGGAAATGCGGAAAATTATCTGGAAGCCGTGTTTACAACACAGCTACTCAGGGTTTTGTACAGCGTGGGGGGGTTAAAGAGTCCCAGAAAGGATAGAAGGAGGGTCTAGGTGTATAACCCAGGTTCAGGCTTTGACATACCGATGACCCTTCAAGAAGGGCTTGTCATTTAAAGCCTGAATTTGAAGGAGCAGCCGCTGAGCAACCCTAAATCCTAAACCCTAAACGCCAAATCCTGAACCCTACATCCTAAACCCTAAACCCTGTCCTGGAAAGAGTCCCCTCCAGCAAGAATGGAAAGCCTCCTGTCAGGCGCAAGGACTCAAACACGGAGTGCCTGAATCCCAAACTTACTGGGGGTTTGTCGGGAATGAGGGGATACGTTCTATGAAGAATACGGGAATATATTATATAGAAAATAATATAGGGAGTAGATCCCCCTATTCTTTACTAAGCACCAGCGAGCACATGTTCCCAAAAGAATAGGCTTGTTTGGTCCTCTCTTGTTATTTAAATGGCTGTGGGGCCATGATACCACTCCACCCTAAACCTCTAAACCCTAAACCCCTAAACCCTAAACCCTACCCTACACCACTAGACTCTAAACCCTAAATCCCTAAACCCTAAACCCTACCCTAGACCCTATATAAACATACTTTTCAGATTGATCACCCTCCCCTCAAAGCAAGCCTCTGGAAGGATGGCGGTCCGGCGCCGAAATCTCGCTGCGCTTCGGAGCGGCTACCTAAAAAAGAGGCCATACGGTGGATACTAAAAATCCTGCATGACCCCAAGTACCCTATACCTTGGGACTTATGGTACTATAGTATACTAAGGTCATGCAGGATTTTTGGTATCAACAGTAGCATGAGGGTGCGGGATGTAGGTTTTTGGGTCAGGTGCTTGGGATTTAGGCTTTAGTATCAAGGCTTACGGATTTAGGATTCAGGGTTTTGGGTTGTTTTACGTGGGGATTGACTAGTCGAGGGTCCAGGTGGCTTTAGGGTTAAAGGGTCCGGAGATTCGGGCCAAGAGTTCCGGGTAACCCCAAACCCATGATTAATAAACCCCTTGTCCGTAATAGGGATTCTAATAGGGATCCCAATATTTGGACCCTTACAAGGAGGGGGTTTATTAATCATGGGTCTATATTAGGGAAGCATCCAAGTTATGGATTCCGTTGCTACTCCCCCAGTAGGCAACCCACTAGGACAACATCATTCCTTGACAATCGCTTCAGCACATCTAGGGCCATCAAAAGCCTCGCTCCAAACATTCATGGGCCTGACAATAGCTAGGCTTGTCTTCGAGGCAAGTGTCGGATTCCTGATCATCGTGTACACTGCCCTCCGCAATGTTCTCCAGCAATTGGGCTACTAGGAACCTTAAGGGGCACAATGCAAGGTGGTGGTTTGGAGAACCCAAAAGTACCCTAAGCCCTAAACCCCAAACCTTAGCTGCAGCTTGTGTGGCTCAAGACTGGCGCCTTGGAGCCTTGCAATCAGCTGCACAGAGCCACGAGCCACGTGGTTTGTGCAGGGTTTGCATCACTGGGTAATTAGGGTTCAGGGTTTAGGGTTTAAGGTTCAGGGTTTATGTAACGACATCTGGGGATATGCGTATAGGCATACGTAGGCCTATATAGGGAGATATGGGCATACGTAAGTATATATGGGGTGCCCTGGTTTGTACTCCAGGCAACCATCTGGATAGATTGGTGCAGACGGCAGACAACATCTAGGCTCATACGGTCCTGAGTGTTTCTTTGTTTCAAGTCCTTACAGTCGCTATTGCCGGGTGGGGGTCCACCTAATACAATCCTAATAGCAGCACGGGTCTAGCGTAGGTCAAGTATCGCCTTCGTTGTCAAATCAGCTTTCATCATCGCTGCATGTTGGCGCTGTCTGATCGGCATGTCTATCACCTTGCACGTCGCTTTGCTGAGTCCAGGTCATTGTTAGGACATTCCTTTTGTTTTGAAAGATATCGTGTCCTTCGCGGAACAATCCTTACTAAATCCCTCTAAACCCGAAACCCTAAACCCTAAACCCTCCAAGTTGCTAAGCCAACCCAGACCCTAAACCCTAAACCCCCTAAACCCCAAACCCAACCCTTTTCAAGGAGTGGCCAGACCACCTCTCTATCTGCAGAGCCAAGCACCACTGCCGACCAGCTCCGGCAGAGATCCCAGGCGGGTGATTTAAGGCCTAGGGTTGAGGGTTAAGGGTTTAGGGTCTAGGGTTAAGGGTTTAGGGTTAAGGGTTTAGAGTTTAGGGTTGGGGGTTTAGGGTTTAGGGTGATAGACACTGGGGAAGGATACTTGGAGGGTCAGGGGAGACTTCGTAAGTAGGTTAATCGCCCCTATACTCCATTCAAGTTACCTAAGTCCCCGAATGTGCTTATGATTGGGTTGTTACTACAATTATAGCTTGGGTCTATTATTGATGCAGGAAATCCCGCACCACCATAAGACCCGTGAAGCCCTAGGAATTGCACGTGTTGGGGATCTATCCCTGCATAAGCAGTAAGTACCCATGCGCCTTCAAGTAGGGGGGCTTCGCACCCGAAACCCTTAATCCTAAACCCTTTGCCCTAAACCCTAAACCACCCTTAACCTTAAACCCTAAACCTTGAACCTGAAACCCTACACCCCAAATCCTAAACCCTAGAGGACCAGCTGGGACTTTACCTTGCCAACCTTGTGGACGCTCAGGGCAAAGCCCTGAGTGGCGCAAGCACAGTCACCGAGTTGGGCCTCAGAGATGCCAGTTTATTGTTGAGAGTTTAGGGGTTTAGAGTTTGGGGTTTTAGGGTTTAGGGTTTATTCTTTAGATTTTTAGGGTTAAGAGTTTCGGGGTTTAGGGTTTCAAGGTTTGTTGTTTAGGGGTAAGGGTTTTAGGGTTTAGGGTTTAGGGGTTTAGGGTTTAGGGATTAGAGTTTGGGAGTTTAGGGTTTAGGGTTTAGGGATTAGAGTCAGGGATTTGGAGTTTAGGGGTTTAAGGTTCAGGGGTTTAGAGTTTAGGGTTTTAGGGGTTTAGAGTTTAGGGATTCGAGTTTGGGGTTTAGAGTTTAGCGGTTTAGAGTTTGGCGTTTAGAGCTTAGGGTTTAGGGTTTAGAGTTTAGGGTTTAGGGGCTAGAGTTTAGGGGTTCAGGGTCTAGGATTTAGAGTTTAGGGTTTCGGGGTTAGGGGTTAGAGTTTAGGGTTTAGGGTTTAGAGTTTAGGCTTTAGGGTTTCGCGTGCAGAGCATCCACACAGCCTCAATGAAGGTAGCATTTCTAGACTTAGTGCGTCAGGGTAAGGGTTTAGGTGTAAGATTTGTCGGGTCTAGGTTTCGGGTCCGGCTGAAGCTTGAGAGTTTAGGGTTGAGGATGTGATCAGTTTGTGGAGTTTAGCGTATTATATGGCTCGAACTTGCAAGATACTGGGATCAGTGATATATGCCCAAATGGACTAATAGGCCCTAAACCCTAAACCCCTAAACCCTAAACCACATTATCAGGTAAGGGATTCCTGAGCTAAGGGCATTCCAGGCTGATAGGAGGTCAGGACATCGGGTACTTCAACGTGATCACATTAAGTTGCTGTAGGATTCTTTCTGGGGACTTGTAGGGATTAATCCGGGGTGGCAGAACCTTTAAGAAACCGCGAGATTACAGTGACCTGCATAGATGCTTTTAAGCATTTTTTCTTCTCTCACAACCCCTAAATCGAGCCCGCCACCTGAACTCCTAAACCGAACCTAAAACCCAACCCTCCCCGGAACGAACATGGACCCCCCATATAAAGCCCCTTGAAAAGGGCAGTAGTCTACCAGGTATCCCTTTTGAGGCTCCATATCGGTTTCAATCTCTAAGCCACAAGATCTAAAACACAAACCTTGCTGTAGTGGAGGGTCACGAGGACTCGGTAAATAGGTTACTCATGGGGGATAGCCGAGATTCTTATATGGATTGCAGTGGTTATGCGTTATAAGTATACGTACAAATCTCCCTGACACCAAGTAATCCGCAAATCCTGATGCGAAAACCTTAAATCTGAAGCCCTAAAGCCTAAACCCCGATCCTTAAATGCCAAACCTTAATCCTTGAATCCCAAACCGTTAATGTTAAACCTTAAACCCTAATCCTTGAATTCCAAGCCCTAATCCTTGAATCCTTGAATCCCAAACCCTCAATGTTAAACCCCAAATCCTAAGCCTTAAAGTTCCAAACCCTCATGTTTGACTCCCAGAGCCTTCAGCTCAGACCCTAAACAGTAATCCTGACATCCCAACTCCTACTCCCCTAAACTGTAAAACCCTAAACCCTACTCCTTAAATCCCAACCCCTAAACCCTAAACCCTGGTCCTTGGATCCCAACCCTTACCCCACAACCCTAAACCCCAAACCCTAAACCCTAATCCCTAAACCCCTAAACCCTAAACCCTAATCCTTAAACCCTAAGCCCTAATCCCTAAACCCTAAACCCCAAAAACCCAGGATGGTGACACACTGGGTGCACTGCGGCGCAGGGCGCAGCTCGTGTCTGGACGCTTCTCCCGGGCTTTTGCCCTGATACGAAGCGGCTGGTTCAAATTCAGGGTTTAGGGTTTGGGGTGTCTCAGTGAGGGGGTGCGCTGGTGCTGGAAGCACCCAGGACCCAGGCGCGCACCCTGACCTGCATGAGCCCACCCCCGCTGGCACTCCGCTGTTGCCTCAACCTGTACGGGTTTAGGGTTCTCTCGAACTCAGATCGCGCTCCTGTCTTCTTACTTGTTTTTTTTGCGCCTGTCTAGTCCAGGCGGGTGCAAAGCTTGGGCTGGGTCTGGCTCGAGGCTTCGTGTGTTTGGTTTGAGCCTTGCCTGGCGGCCTTCGAGCCTTCAACCAGTTGGACCTGTCCAGACTAGACGGGTGCAAGGTTTGGCTTTGGGTCTGGCTCAAGGCCTCAGTTTTCTTCAGGTGAGCCTTGGTTGGATGCTTTGAAACTGAACAAATGGACCTGTCTAGAGCAGGTGCAAGGTTTGGGTTTGGGTCTGGCTCGAGGCTTCTAGTTTTATTCAGATGGCGCCTTGACTGGATGCCTCCAGTCCTGAACAAATGGTCCTGTCTAGAGCAGGTGGGTGCAAGGTTTGGGCTGGGTCTGGCTTGAGGCTTCTTGTGCTTGTTTAGATTGAGCCTTGCGACTAGACGGGTGCAAGGTTTTGGGTTTGGGTCTGGCTCGAGGCCTCTAATTTTCTTCAGACCTCCAATCCTGAACAAATGGACCTGTCAAGACCAGACGGGCAAAATCGGGTTGTGGGAGGGCTGAGGGGGGAGCCCGATGCTCTGGGAGGCCCTGGCAAGCGCTGGCTGGTGCTGGAGGTATGTTTGGCGGTTCTGGTCCTGAGATTGCTGGCAAAGAGGGCCTGGGGAGGCTTCAGGGGGGGAGGCCTCAGGGGCCTGGGAGGCTCCTGAAAAACTCAAAAAGAGTTACAGCCCACAGCTGCCTGTGGGGCTGGAAGCTCCGTCGAAATTCAGGCTGAGGGGTTTAGGGTGTAGGGTTCAGGTTCAGGGCATATTGGTCGTTTTGGAGCTGGATTTCATGCACTTCAGGCAACAGACCACAACACAATCCCTACTTGTTCTGTGTATCAGGGGCCCCTCCCTAAAACCCTAAACCCTAAACTCAAGGCCCATTCATAGCAACCCAGGTGATGGTAACGTGGTCACTTGGGGTCATGGCTTCTTTGGTGGTGACAGCCGCGGGGTGGAGGCTTTGCTGACGGATGTGCACAAGGCGCACGTTTCGGAAAAGCTGCCAAGTCAATGCTGTAGTCAATGCTGTGGGTATAAAAATCCCGCAGGGCCTTAACATGCTATTCCCCCAAGCGTTGCCAAGGTAAATAGGGTACTCGGGTTCATACAGGATTTTTGGTATCCCTCGTATGGCCCTTTTTCCAAGGGTTGATTGCTTTCCTTAGGGATCCTCGATAGTTTCTAGACTTTCTAAGGTGCCTGCTTCATCCAACAGCTTCGCAGCCATTCTTTGCAATGGAGATGTGGTGTCCTGGGGTGATGCTGACTGTGGAGGAGACTGTAGTTCTGTGAGGATGCTGTTAAAAGACATCCGTCAAGTCCAGGCTCCCAGGGCTACCGCAGGGGTCACAACCTTGACTGGGCTTTTCTCGGGGACTTAATTGAGTTACCGTCGTTGGGAAACTAGGTTATCTACTATTTACATATATGCATATTATTGAATGATTGTAACCCAGCGTCTGTTCCTTAACAGAAACCGGTTTTGGGTTTACAGGTCACATTGGGCGGACGTCTCGCAACCCAGATAAATCTTGAGAGGTAGCAGGCCACACTCACAGCGCACTTGCGTATTCCGCAGCAAGCCATCAACTCGCCCTACAGCGCAGATTTAACCCCAGGGATCCAAGTCTGCACAGAGTGCCTCCTTGGGCCCTGAAGGCCCTAAAGTCTGTAAACCCTAAGCCCCACAAATGAGAACTACAAACATTGGGCTCCTTGGATCCCCAGGGCCCAAGGGTTGCAGAAGTGTTGCACAAACAGGCAACGTGGTACGCCTCTGCAGCGCTCCGTGGTGATGGACGTGTTGTTACCTGGGGATTTGCGTCCAGTGGCGGTGACAGCACCGTGACTGACCATGGGGGGATACTTTCTCGGACCCTGGAGTTAGTCAAGATACTAGACTATATCCCCTTAATCAGTATGTTCATTGGAACCCTCTTATAAGCCCTTAAGAGTAGGTTACCTAACCCCTTGGTAACCCCCAGAGTCCCATAAAGTAGGCTCGGACAGGCTCGTCTCGAAAATGCTTATCCAGGACCCAGTACCTTGTAAAGGATGGTGATAGTGATTCCTCGCACACAGATGGGCCTAGTTCTGGACATTTGGACATCGGGCTTTGCAGTACGGGTAAGTACAGAAATATTATAATGCCTACATTAGCCCTAAACTCCCTAAACTCTATACATGTTACCTATGTTGGGCTATCCAGATCCCTAGGGATTGTCGTTTCCCACGCAGGCTGTTCCGTGCAGCCCCTCCTCAAGGATGTGTAACCTGGATGCAGGTTTGCGAGGGGCTCTTTCTCCAAGATCTGTAATGCGCTTAAATCTTTTGGGGATTGCCACGGCTAAGGTGTATATCCGTGCAGCCCATCCAAACAAGCTTGTGGAAACATCATGAGAACATACTGTAACATACTGTGTTGCAACACACCCTCTCCGTTCAGCGTACTGCATCACCTCTTGCCACAAAAAAGTCTTTGCTCGGGGGCTTGGGCAGCTTAGGCAGTCCATTCATGCCACAAGCAAAGCTTTTGCCGCCCTCCGCAGAGATGGAACCGTGGTAACTTGGGGGACAGAACTCTATGGTGGAAACAGCTATGCTGTGCAGGATCGGCTGAAGGGTGTGCGCCAGATATATGCTACTGCCGCTGCCTTTGCTGCCCTGCTTTCGGATGGCAGCGTGGTGACCTGGGGATCGGCCGATCGTGGGGCAAACAGTGACCATGTGGGGCTGAAGAATGTCCAAAGCATTGCTTCGACGTCGCATGCGTTTGCAGCCATATTGTCAGGTGGCAGCGTAGTGACCTGGGGAGTGGACACCTGTGGAGGATGCAGTTCTGCAGTTCAATCTCAGCTGGTAGATGTCCAGCACATAACAGCATCTTCAGCAGCTTTCGCAGCTGTCCGTGGGGATGGCCATGTGGTGACCTGGGGCTCTCCATCCTGCGGTGGCGACAGTTCTGCAGTTCAGCATCAACTGCTTGACGTTCTTCAGATCCAAGCCTCCTCCATGGCCTTTGCAGCTTTATTGGCAGACGGCCGTGTTGTAACCTGGGGTTCCTCCGAGGCGGGAGGAAACAGCCAGTCAGTTCAGCACCAGCTCAGTGGCGTGCAGCAGCTTTGCGCATCCACTGCCGCCTTTGCAGCCCTCCGGCGCACGGGAGACGTCATTACTTGGGGCACAGGAAACTGCGGTGGAGACAGCAGCCGTGTGCAGGCACAGCTGGTTGATGTGGACGGGCCCCCCTGTGATTCCAACAACCTTGGGCGCCGCGCCAAGCGTCCTCGCACTTTGTAGCTGCTTCTGTTTCAGCGACCATCGCGTGAAACGATCTTTTTGCTGCATCAGAGGAAGCAGTAGCGTGGAAGCCTGAACGCTTAATACGTTCCTCCTATGATAGCGCCCAAGAAGACCGTCCTAAGCATTCAAGCGCCTGAGTTGGGCTCCCTGCCTATTTGGTTCGAAGGATCCTTTCAAGTCGCCACAGGGCCGCGGTCGTAACAGTTGAAAGGCAGGGGGTTCGCCCCATTCCTTACAGAGGCTACTGTGAGTGAGACCTGGAACATAGAAGTCGGTCGGCCAAAGTTATAGTAATTGCTATTAAATTGCTTCAGCCGTGCGGATGCCAGGTATCCTGCTAGGATCTAATTTCCGGACATGCGCATCATCAACATCCGTACCCTACATACCCACACCACAGCACCAGCATCAGCAGTGGTGGTGGTTTGGTCTTGCATTTGTGTTGCATATTCTCCAGAATACGTTAATATGTCAGAGCGAACGTCAACAGGCAGATTGTAATTTTGGCAAAGCTCATTCCCGAGACGATGCTACCTTCGTTTTCTTTGGTTGAAACGGGGTCATAATATAGTAGTTTCCATTTTATTTTCCATTATCCCAATATAACCCCAATATACTATGTAGTAGGTTCCATTTTGTTTTCTATTATCCCGGTATAACCCCAATATTCCACCGGGTGCTCAGGAGGGAGGGAGTAGACCTCTATAGCAATCTCTCACCAATGCCATATATTTGCTCCGAAAAAAACAATCCCTCCTTGCCTACTACCACCCCACGGACTCCAAACCGTAAAGCCTAAAACCTGTGATGGTTTCCATCATCTTAAACCTTGGGTACTGCCCCCCCCAGTAACAGTCCATATTAGGGGTGGGGTCCTATTAAGGGCTATATATAACCATATTATATTTATTATCCAACTGTTACTGAGTGGGGGCAGTACCCAATGTAAACCCGAAGTCCTAATCCGTGTAGAAGTGCCATTTCTGCACCAGGCTGCGCCAGTGGCACCAGTGGAGTTGCCAGCGGCGCCGTTTTTCGGCCTGGAAGGACCCCATAAACTCCTTAAAGGGTGGTTGTTGTATAGTGGATTATGTAGGGGAGTGTTATAGGGGTTATTATGGGGGATATTACGAGTTTAGACCGTGGTACATGTGAGGCTTGGGGTGTTGGTAGAGGTCCATAGGTACTAACGACCATGCGTCTACTATCGTTATGGCTCAGTTGAAGCTATATTAGGGGACATATCGGGCTCATAATTTGGGTTCAGATACAACCTGCCCTTCCGCAGATGCCTAAGCCCTATTGTTGCGGCTCACATACCCAGACCCCCTCAAGGATCCAAAAAATGCCCCCTCCCCAAACTGGCTCCATTACTACGTCGGGTAATGCAGGGGGTTATTAAGGGTTCCATTTGTTGGATCCTTTAGGGGGTCTGGGTAGGGCCTGGATTAGGAGCTCTAGAAACAGGGATGAGGATTCAGGGTTTAGGGATATGGGGCTTTGGGGTGTAGGATTTAGGGTGTAGGGGTTTGGGGTTTAGGGCCTTGGGGCTTTTGGTTTAAAGCTGTAGGGGGCTTTGAGGGAAGTCCGCTAGCATCATAGGCAGCTTTCTTGTGATGCTTCCAGAGCCTCATGAGCTCATCATTATTTCAGATTAGCTGAGCCTTACCGAGACCCTCCAGTACCCTTAAATGGAGGCTACGGCTGTAGGGTCTCTAATGGTGGACGCCTAGGCCATCATAGCAGGTACTTGGAGCGTCTCGGCAAATACTAGACCCTAGCTCCAAAGAACTTCCAAAACTTATCTCAAGGAACCTCCGCTTGCAGATGCGACGCAAGGCTTTCGAATTGCAATCCTGCACGTCGTCGTTCCCAGATGTCCCTGAGCCCTACATCATCCTGTTGTGATGCCTACTTTGCCCATGCAACAAATCTTGGGAGGGTACGTTGCAGGGGTCGTAGCCGCTGCCCAACACTAACCATTGTTTTACAATCCCTGTAATGTAGAACCCTGATTAATACCCCCCCGCCCTTTTAAGCGCCTTAATGTCAGGATCCCTGTTATCATACCCATTAAGGGGAGGGAGTTTATTAAGCATGGGTCTGGGTTAATTTCCTGTCAGGATCAGCGGGTGGCCAACTTGCGCCGCGCAACGCTGGCAGTCCTCTTTCGCGGGGCGCACATGTCAGGTTGGAGGCCGCAGGCATGTGGTTGTATCAGGCTTATATAGGGCATATATAGGGGTTAAATTAGGATTATCATGATAGGGCAAATTTATGGGTTATACTAGGGTTATATTGATAGGGTATATATAGGGGTGATATTAGGGTTATATTGGGGATTTATAGGCATAATGGAAAAGAAAATGGAAACTACTACAATGGTAGGGTTTAGGGTAGAGGATAATATATTGGGACAATGGAAAAGAAAATGGAAACTACGACGATGGGGTTATATAGGGTTATATGATCCGGGGTATGACGAGTTGTTTTTTGAAGTCCACTTACTATATAAACGTGACTGTATAGAGCAGAAAAGATTAATGTATGAGCGTCCATCGAAAATTTCCCCCCCATGGATAATGTATTGTTTGAAAGAGATGTTTATCGAGCATCTTGCGGGTAGGATGAATATCATTTGTGTCCTTTACCTCTTCCGAACCCCAAAAAGTGCGCGCAATATCCCATGGTCGCTGGTAGTTATCAATATGGGTACTACCTGGACCCCAAAAGTATGTAGAATAATGGCCTTTAGGGCTGTTATTATGGGTTTAGGGCTATTATTTTACATACTTTTAGGGTTTAGGTACTAGTGTTGCGTAATACATAGTATCTACCTTGCGTTCTAAAGCCCATTCTACCTATAGTGCTGAGTTTGACACAGGCGCGCCCGCTTGGCGGCCATTCGTCAACGCCGCAGCTGCGTGCAGCTGCGTATGGTATGGGGTGCTTGGCTGTACCCCGGTGACAACTTTGCGTTTAGGGTTTAGGAGTTTAGGGTGTAGGATTTTTCAGGGTGTAGGATTTAGGACTTAAGGTGTAGGCTTTTGTTCTATTTAGGATTTCTAGGGTTTGGATTTTAAGTGCTACCCATACACGCTCCGAATTTCAACGAAGACAAAGTGACCCATGTTCTTCGTAAATTCCCGTGTTTAAACACCCTTGAAGCAAGGTTTCGGGTTTCGAGTCATCAGGGAACATTTGGTGACTGTCTTGAGGACTCGCGGGAGAGCTTTGGGCATAAACCCTAACCCCTAGACCCTAATCAAACCCATACCCCCCCACCCCCTATTTGCCCGCAGCA